>JAJQXH010000030.1:2165000-2232500 GCA_022343465.1 Oscheius sp. G VE-2021 | reverse complement strand
CAACCAGCCGGACACTCCGAAATCCGCAATCTGCACAGCCCCGTCCTGCGATAGAAGCACGTTGCAGGCCTAAAAAGACCTTAATTAGCTTGCAATTAAGGCCTTAAGCAACCTTAATGTCCCTATGGATCTGCCCGTTCGAGTGGAAGTACTCCAGGCCCTTGAGGACCTCTCGCAGCACTGTGGCGATGGCTGCCTCGTCGAGCACTCCCAGCATAGTCTCGCCCTTTCCATAGGCCTGAAATTGGCTTGAATTTGGAATTTAGAGAAGGGAATACCCTGATTTTCCTCTTCAGAATGTCGAGCATCGAACCGCCGTCGAGCAGCCGCATGACGAGCCACAGCTCCTCGCCCACGACAAAGGAGGCGTAGAGGGTGATGACGTTCGGGTGGTTGCACTGCGACATCGCCTGGAAATGGAGATGTGAGGTTTGGTCAAGAATGACAGGCCGCCTTCTGGCAAGATTAGGCCGCCTTAGACAGATTCTGGTGACCTCAGGCTGCTTCCCGCTTTTTCTGACCTCAGGCCGCTTTCGGCAGATTCCACAAAACAAAATCACTAAAAATAATAAATAAAAATTGAAATTGATAAATTACACAGTTTTTTTCCATTAGTCTCTCGAAAATGTCTTTATTTAATCCATAACTAATATTCACTTAGTTTTAATTTAATATTTTTTTAAAAATTCAATTTGTTATTTTAAAAATTATTTTTACAGTTTAATATTTAAAAAAAAAACTCATTTTTTAATATAAAAATTATTACAATTTTTTAAAAATATAAAACTTGTTACAAAATTTATAAATATGTAAATTATTACAAAATTTATAAATATGTAAATTATTACAAAATTTTTAATATAAAAATTACTGCTAATTTTTTAATATATAAATTATTAATATCTGGTGGCCTCGGGCAGCTTTCTGCGGATTCTGCTGGCTTCAGACCGCTTGGTGGATTCTGGTGACTTGAAGCCGCGTTTTACCTATTAAGGTGATCTAAAGCCGCTATCTGCTAATTACAGTGACCTCAGCCGCTATCTGCTAATTACGGTGGCCTCAGCCGCTATCTGCTAATTAGTGACCTCAGCCGCTTTCTGCTACTTCTGGCAACCTCAGGCCGCTTGGGGCTTAGATATTCAGGTCCCATCCTCCTTCTGAAACTCTCTCAACAAACCTTAATCTCCTGGCTGAGCCCGTCGACGGACATCTGGTACTTGTCCATATTGATGCATTTGATGGCACATTTCTCATTTCTCGTGGTGCACAGCGCCTGAAAGATCTCAAATTCGCAATATTCAGAAATTAACGAACCCTGTAGACGGTGGCAGTGGCTCCTACCCCGATGACCTCGCCCACTTCGTAGGCTTCTTTCTTCTGCGGCCACACGTCGGCCGGCGTCCGCGACTGCTCATTAATCATAAATCTGAAATAAAATTAATTTGATTTATCTACAAAAAATAGAAATAATGAACGAAAAGTAAAATCAGACGAAAGAAACACAAAAATTATGCAAACGGCGAAAAAAAAGGTCAACTACAGGTTTTTCGCGCCAGAACGCGTAGCTGACTGTTTATTTGGTTTCTCCAATTGAATTAAATACAACATTACAATAAATAAATCCATTACACGTAATAAAGGAAATAATTAAAAGTACAAAAATTAAAAGCCAACGTATTACGTTTAGGTAAAACGCTACGCCTGCCCTCCGTTTACAGCGTCATGTGATTGGTCCACGTTGGCAGAAATTACCGAAGTTTCTAGAACTTGTCATTGAAGCTTTGGTTTCGTTGAATTTGGTCTTCTGTTTTGTTTTGTGCTCTAAAATTGTTCCATTTCGGTTTGCAATAGTATAATTCATGTCTTTTAGTCGCTTTTGATTCAATTGCGGTCAATATATTCGTTTTTTCTTAGATGGTCAACCAGAGAAGGAAGCAGCACACGTCTTCTACTTCGTCGGCGCCGAATGAGGCCCAGGCCCAATCTAGCGGATCGTCACAGGTTTGTAGAGCTGATTTGGAGGAGTTTCGTTATGTAAGGGAGTCGAAATACTGGGAAAGCTGAATGTTTTGATTTTTTCGTCGGTTTTACGTCATTTAGATGATTTACTGTGTTTGTTTGAAAAGAGTGACGTGAAAACAACGTTTTAAGTAACCAAAAACGTCGGTTTGATCTTTGTTAGTCCTTTCAATTTGATCAATTGGACTTGCTAGTCCTTTAAAATTGATCAATTTTAGTCCTTGAAACTTGACCTATTAGTCCTTTTCAATTCGAGCTATTCGTCCTTTAAAATCTATCACCTATAGTTGTCAGTCCTTTAAACTTGGCTATTTGCGACTGTCCCTGTTTTAAAATGATGTTCTTCTTTCAGAATATGGAAAACCTCTCCGTGAGCACCGCAAGCCAGGCGTCGTCAAGCAAGACTATCACGGCCATCGGCCAGGCAGAGCCATTGAACCAGCAGTAATTTCTCTATTCTAATTGCCTTAAATTCTTTCTTTAAGGCCCATCATCGCCTTCAACGAAGCCGCTGCGGTTTGTGTTGCCGAAGGCCCGGCGCCCGCCTTCGAGGCCCCCGTCTTCGAAGCCCCCGCGCCCGCCCACCACATCAATTCCCTGATCGCCCTGGCAGCGGTTCGACGCCACAGATTATAATTATTCTCTTCTATTTCAGTCCTCGGAGTGGGATCGCGTGGAGTCGTTGGGTGAGATGGTGTCTCAAGTGAGTCCCCTCGAGCTGCGTCTTCTGGCCGCCTGTGTGGAAGGAGCCCTTCGCGCCAACATCCCCCAATTGCACCATTTCGAGGCACGCGCCAACAAGAAGGAGTTTGTAGAAGGCTTGTTGATGCAGAAGTAGGCTCCAATTTCCAGGCTATATTCTAAGCACAAATTCAGTGGCAGGATGACCTACCCGGATTCGGTGGACCACGTCTTCCTGTTGGTGACTCTGCTGAACGCCAAGAACCGCCAGCTCGCCTACCTCTACATTCATCTGATAGGCCGACTGATGGCCGACCGCGTGGTCCAGTTGCCCAGGCTGCCCCGAAACGTCCAAGTCGAAGTCCTTCAGAAACTCGGCAAATTGGGTATTTCTAGTTATTTTGATCGATTGACGTCGTTTTTTACAGTCACAGCCGCTTTGTACCATCCGGCCTTCTCCGTGGACCAGCAGGTCCTTTTGTCGCGTGCCCGCGACGACCTGAAGAATCAGCTGGAGACCTACACGATCCCAGGTCCGGGCTGGCCCACCAATCCTCTAAATTTTTTACAAAATTTTTATTATAAAAATCATTACTAAATTTTTATGATAAAAATTATTTTTAATATAAAAAATTATTACTAAATTATTAATATAAAAATTATTTTTAAATTTTTAAATGTTAAAATTATTACTAAATTTTTAATATTTAAATATTACTATTTTTTAAAAAGTAATTTTTTGTTATGAAAATCATTACTAAACTTTTAATATTTAAATTATTACTATTAAAAAAAAGTAATTTTTTGTTATAAAAATTATTACTAAACTTTTAATATAAAATTATTTTTAATATTAAGAACATATTTTTATATTTTCGCTATTAAAATTATTACTAAAATTTGAATGTTAAAGTTATTACTAATTTTTTTAATACATAAATTATTTTTAAATTTTTTATGTAAAAATTATTCCTTATTTTTTATTTAAAATCTATTTACTTTATTTTATTATTAAAATTATTTTTACTACGTTTTTAATGAAAAAAATAATGCTAATTTTTTTAATATAAAAATTATTACTAAATTCTTTTTATAAAAAGTATTACCAAATTTTTAATATAAAAATTAGTCAGTTACCTAAATTGGTCTTCAGAAGAGCCGCCGCGTCCCCAGGCTCCTAGATCTCCCCAGATCTTATTCATCGAGAAGTTCAGTGCCTTCACCGATACCGGTGATTTCACCATTGAGGTGGGTGCAATATTCATCGGTCGTTAATTTGGCTTCAGGTACTGTGGAATGACGGGGCGTGCACGTGGGTGCATCGATCGCGAGACGAGATTGCCTCCCTGCACCGGCGACTGTTGGATCTGTTCGGAGAGGAGACGAGGGAGGGGGCCACGTCTTCATCGACACATTCCCGTCAGTGGTTCTTCTGAAAATTAGAACCGTGCCTATGTAAAATCCTAATTTCCGCCATTCAGGCCCATCTTCGAGGATTCTCCCTCTCTTCAAGCCCGATGGCTCCGATTCTGATTTTATCCACTATATCCACAGCCTGTCGGATCTGCCGGCGCGAATGATGCTGTCCGCACCGATTTCCGAGGAATTCTACTCATCTCGCAGCGCGGACGTCAGCGTACGTCCTTTATTTATATGTTAATTTTGGAAACTATGACTATTCATTCTACAAAATTAAAATTGAAAATCTCTAATTTACTCACCTCATTTCCATCACTTTTTGGCAACAAGAGGTCGCTTGACCTGTTATTTTTGTGAGTGAATTTAAAGCCGCTTTTTGTCAATTAAAAATCAGCTTTATGACAATTAAAAGGCTTCAATTTACCCATCTAATTTCAGGGAAGTCGGGTGTACTGGCCCGTGACTGGTTCCCCTTCGCCTGGCATGCCTTCTCCGTCGCCGCTTATGCAGTCCGATCGGCCCCTCTGCTATCTACCCAATGGCCCTCCTCCCGGGGTTCGTTTTCCTGTGTTTTCTCCTCAAAATTGGCTTCTTTAGATGAACCCCCTCACCTGCAGCAATTGCGCCGGTAAGCACTTGTACGTGCACTGCGACAAGAAGAACATCATGGTGAGGACCGGGCCAGACGGCCAAGAAATAAAAGGTTCGTTTTCTTTTTATTTATATTTTGATTCAAGAAGCCTAAAATCTTCTATAAATATCGTTTCAGAAGAGCGTCCGAAAGAGCCGCAGCAGGAGAACTTCGACTCGCCCACGGCCCGCGTGAATCCGACGATGCCCGCCTTCTTTGCCTACCCGCCGCCGTTCCCTATGATCCACCCCGATCCCAACCACACCCCCATGTTTTACCCGTGCGTGCAGTACGTGAACCCCCAGAATCGTAACCACAAATAGCCCCTCGTCCTTCATAAGTTTGTCTTCATTGGGTCCAATGATGGGGTGTATCATACCTCTCGACTAATCCTTGTGCAATTACAAACGTTTTGATTCCCAATAAACGGACCATCAAATTAGTGTACTGAAAATGGAGGTTTTAAACCGGTTGGCAGTATTTCTTCTCGTGTAGCGCCAAATTCCCGCCCTTTGCTTTTCTGATGGCCTCAGCCCGCTTTCTATTTTTCTCGTGGCATGAGGCCGCTTTTTTCTGGCGACCTCAGGTCGCTTCCGCTTTTTTCTGGTAACCTCAGGCCGCTTTCTGCAGATTCTAGAAAACAAAATCACTAAAAAAAATTCGAAAGTAAAAATTCCAGGAGACCTTACGATTAGCCTAAGGCAGGTTGTTTGAAGAAGCCTAACATTTGGTCAAAACTTATCTTCCTATGTCGTACGGGTGCGGGCTTTTCAAATCACGTTCCCAAAAGCCGGCCCTTGTTTGCTATAAAACGGCCTTCTATTGCCAAAAAGAGCTTCAAAACGCCCAAATCTCTCTCTCTCTCTCTCTCTCTCTCTTTCTTGTGCAATTGCAAACGCTTCAATTCAGAATAAACGGACAATCAAATGTCAATTTCAGGAAACAGAAAAATGTCTTCATTTTCTCATCATAATCAAATTGAACAAATCAAAATCTCTTTATTCGGTGTGTGGTACATCACTTCTCGAAGCTGATGGAGACGTTCATTCCAGGCTCATAGCTGATCCACAACTCCATTTTCATCTTCCACCCATCATCACGCACCAGAATGACCGCTTCGTCCTCCATGTAACCACCCAGAATGAAATCCGACTCGCTGATAATCTTGTTCACGTGGCGCATAAGATCGTCATCGAAAGTGCATTCCACCTGAAGAGTGAACCTCCTGACCGTGTCGGACTCCTTCGCCCAGGCCTGAAATCGGACTCTCTCTCTCTCTCTTACTCTATCTCTCTCTCTCTCTCTCCCTCTCTCTCTCTCCCTCTCTATCTATCTATCTCTCTCTCTCTCTCTCTCTCTCTCTGCCTATCCCTCTTTCTCTGGCTCTCCACCCACCGTGATAATCTTCATGAAAACATCCTTAGAAAACTTGAAATTCTCGACTGCGATCGTCTTGTGCTTACTCGCCAAAACAAAGTCCACCACCCGCTGGTCATTGTGATTGACACTGGTTATGTGAATCGAGTTCAGCTGGAAATAAGCTTTCTATTTCAAAACAACGACCCTACCACTTGGAACAACTGGTCCTTGAAGGAGTAAGCATGGAAGATTCCACGGTAGGATTGGGTGTTCAATTCCTGAGATACCATAGTATAGAACTAAAATTAGGTCCTACCCTGAGGTAGTTGGCCGCGGGGGCTTTAATGATGCTACAATTAGAGATAGTGAACAGGTGGACTTTTCTGATGCCGAGGAAAGTGATCATTTCCTGGTAGTGCCTGAGGAGCCAAGCATCCTTCTGAACCAAGATATTTCCTTCTCTCTCTCTCTCTCTCTCTCTCTCTCTGTCTCTCTCTCTCTCTCTTCTCAACTTACCTCCTTTTCCCAATACTGGTGAAGACGCAGAGTTTCGATCTCAACAGGAAACCTCGACTTCTGGAGACTGACCAGCTGGAGCATGCCCAGAGGGCGGTGGTTCCTCCAGGCGACAACGTGAAGGAAGTCAAAATGCTCTCCCTCGGCCGACACATCAACGAGGACAACAGGGCAGAGCTTCTGCGAGATGTCTCTCATCTGCCGGCAGGAGGCCTCCAGGACCAGTACACTCTCGGGGTCGATCTGAAAGAGACTCAACCCGTAAAAGAAAAGATGATAAGGAGATAATGTGATGTTCGTTTTCAGTAAACAAAGAAACTCACAAATTTCTCAAGGCTCTTACAGGCAGAATACGAGGAGAGGGCGGAGATGATGGGAGGGATATTGGGGTCTCCGAAGGACTCCATACGACCGGTTGGTAGGTAATGAAAAGAAGAAGTGAGGGGAGAAAATGAGGTTCTTACGGTAATTAGTTGACGCGACGTGAGGGGTATCTATGGTAATTCATATTCTCTTATGCAAGATTACCTTTCCTTACCTTATCTTGGGACTTGCGCAAATATAGATTTGAGGATGTGAAATGGATTAAACACTGTTTCAAATAGAATTTTTTAAAAATACAAAAAAAATACAAAAGGGGAAGTCACCACATGGGTAGCCGGGGAACCCTCAGGAGACCATTTCTGGACCTCAGCCCCGATTTTACTTAACTTGGTTGGGAAACTAGCCCGTCACAACGATTTTCACCGCTGCACGCAGAGGGGTGTTTTGAGATCGCTTATATAACCCCACCCAGCGGCGTTGCCGATCGTTTACGGGTTCCAGCCGCATACTCTCTCGCATAGAGGGCGCAGACACTTTGGGGCGCTGGTCAGCAGGGTACTCATTTGAGTAGCCGCTAATTAGGGGTAATTAGGTCAAACTGAGGGAAAGGGTCACAGACGGCGAAACTCGCACCCGTATCGCATCGGCTTCTCGTCTGAATGACCCCCCACGCCGTGCATCCTGTAGTTCGCTTACCTCTGGTTCACTTGCAATCTCACGGGAAAATCTTTCGCCTTATACTAAAGATTTCCGTGCAAGTGGACACATATGAGAATGGAAAGTTTTTGGAATCCTCTCGGAAGAGCGGGAAATCTGAGAAATTTAGATGAAATGTTAACATTTTCAGTTCCACAAGTAGTTTTTTCAAACACCTGTGGTCTTTTGTTGCTTTGTTTTTAGACCAAAAGGGTGAAACGAGGAATGGCCAGGATGTCTTCAAAGCCATTCTTATTGATGTCTGCGAACAAGACAAAGTGATGATAGGGATGGAAAGTGAGGCTAACTGAACTTTTCAAAACAACAAGTGCACAGGGACACGGATCTTGCAGACAAGGAGGCGGAAGTGAGCTACGTGAAGGCGGATCATCGGAGAGTGGAGGAGCTTCTGGGTCAGGAAAGGGAGGAGACGAAGGAGATCAAGGAGAGGGCGAAAAAGAGGGAAAAGGAGCTTCTGAAGGAAGTGGCTGAGTGGAAGGCAAAGGCGCAGGAGATTCGGAGGGAGAAGGCCAGTGAGGACTCGGCCGATTGACAAGAAAGACCATGGGAATAAAGTGACGTCACTGGGAAAATGTGTCTTTGTTTTTGATCTCTTTCTTTATCGTTATTTACATTTCGTCCATTTCACCCACCCCCCCCCCTGCCGCCTGAAGGCCCAAAGCGGCCTTAGGTTACAAGAATCCACAAAACGTTGCCTGAGGTCGTCCAAACAACGTACCCCAAGGGCTTTAAAACAATGTGATCGGCAGGGATCATTTATTTCTCCTTACCTAGTTCTTCGAGTGTGGCTAATTTTGCGCACTGCGGTACAGGCGGCCTATTATTGCCACGTGCGGCCTTTGGCTTTTCAGGACTACCACCCGCCACATTACTTGACGTAGGAATACGTGAACGTGGAAAGTCACGTGGCTTTCTTTCTTCCTTTCTTCTTCATTCTACTGACTTCATTCGCTTTAACCGGTTGGTCTTCGATTTTCTCCTCTCTCTCTCTCTCTCTCTCTCTCTCTCTCTCTCTCTCTCTCTCTCTCTCAACATTCTCTCACTTCAACTCCTTCAGAAATGACTGAAATGATCAAATGCCCCAAGTGTAGAAGCAACCCGAGCAGTTATTCCGGTTGCTCTGAGTGCCCGGCGACGGATGACCTTCTCTTTCCTCCTCTCAACCACCAGAAGTGAGTTCAATGTCTACTATTAAACTTTCTCAGGTACGTCGGCCTCCAAGGCCACGGATTCTGCCGCGTTTTTGCTCAAATGAACATTGTGACTCGCGTGGAGGGCAATGAGGAGTTCTACTACCTTATCTGTAAGGCTTTAACATCACAAATCTAAAGAAACTTAGGGAGAAAGGATGAATCTAGGAATGGCCAGGATGTATTCTCTGCCACTCCTATTGGCATCGACAAAGACTCGAAGGGGATGGTGGAGTTTGTCTTGTGTGATAAGTAAGGCTAACTGAACTCTCCAAAACAACAAGTGCTTAGGGACACGGAACTTGCAGCCAAGGAGGCGGAAGTGACTGGATTGAAGGCGGATCTTCAAAGAGTGGAGGAGATTCTGAGGCTGGAAAGGGAGGAGCGCAAGAGCCTCCAGGACGCCAAGGACTTCGTGGAGCAGTGCAAGGTCGCTTTGGTGAACAAGGCGAATGAGGCCGTGTTGGAGTCGACGGAGGAGATCAAGCAGAAGGCAAAGGAGAGGGAGGAGCAGCTTCTGAAGGAGGTCGATGGCTGGAAGACCAAAGTGGAGGAGACTCTGAAGCAGAAGGCCAAGGAGGCCGAGGAGGCTGCGAAGAAGATGGAGGAGATGAGTCAGGGTGAGTTTCTTTCTCTCTCTCTCTCTCTCTCTCTCTCTCTCTCTCTATCTTTCTCCAAACCAATGTATTTCAGCTCACTCTGCCGAACTGAAGCTCTGCAACGAAGACGCCATCAAGTGGAAGAAACAGTCTCAGGATCTGGAGCAGTCGATGGCTGAGAAGGACCGCGAGTTCCAATTGCAGAAGGAACAGATGACGAAGGAGATGGCGGAGAAATCGGAAAGCTACGAAATGAAGATCGCCTCCCTCACCGAAACTTTGCAGTTGGTTTTGGTTCAAAAAAGAGAAATGATTGATTTAAGGATTGCGGTTCGGATGGCTGCGAAGAACGACTCCTCCGGTTGCTCCAAGACCCCGGCTGTCAGTGAGGCGAAGACGGAGTCGACGGAGCTGATGCCTCATCCGAAGGTGGGGAAGACTCCCTCCTCTGCTTCTGAAGATGACGAGACTGCCAATGAGAGCATCGGCTGTGATCCGGAGACCACCGTCACTCCCACCCTGGAGGTGGACTCCAAGCCTGCTGACTTCTCGACTGAGATGAAGCAGCCTCATCCGGTCATGATCAACAACTCTCTGGCGTCTTCTGAGGTTAGCTCCCTTAAGACTTCTTTTCCAAACCCAATCAACGTCAGATGGAGACCTCTGGGCTGATTTACACAAAGTCTGTTTCTGCTCCGATCCTGGCCAATGAAGAGAGGGCTGGCTCCAGTTCGTCCAGAAAGATCCCCAACATGGGTTACGATGGCTGTGTCGACTCGGTCAATGCGTGATAGACCATGGGAATAAAGTGACGTCACTGGGAAATTATGTTTTTTGCTTTCTCTCTCTCTCTCTCTCTCTCTCTCTCTCTCTCTCTCTCTTCTCTTTCTCTTTCTCTCTCCTTTTCTCTCCCTTTCTGTTGACTAACCAAAGTTGACTAACCTTATCCCGAGACCCAACACTTTCAGAATCTCTTATTTTGGCCATACAGCCTTTTAAAACTGTAGGCCGCTTGGACAGCTTTTGGCCACAAAAGCCCGCTTTTTGGCAACAGAAGACCGCTTGGGCTGATTTCTGGAAAGCAAAGCGTCTTTTGTGTTAATAGAATCTCGATTTTTGGGGCTTGGCTTACAGGTTCTGTTTTACTTTTTCTCTCTCTAACTTTCCCTGTTTGCCTAATTTCTCTGTCTAACTCTCTATATATGTTCTATTGAGTAACTTAAGGTATGGGTAAACTTAAGGTATCCAAAATCCACTCCCAAAATGTGTTTGAAGTAAAAGTGTTTTTAGATAGAGAGAAATTAAATAACTTAATTTTATATATTTTATAGATTTCCCGCTCTCCGAGAGGATTCCAAAAACTTTCCATTCTCATATGTGTCCACTTGCACGGAAATCTTTAGTAAAAGGCGAAAGATTTTCACGTGAGATTGCAAGCGAACCAGAGTATGCACGGAGTGGAGGTCATTCAGACGAGAGTCCGATACCATACGGGTGCGAGTTTCGTCGTCTGTGACCCTTTCCCTCAGTTTGACCTAATTACCCCTAATTAGCGGCTACTCGAATGAGTTCCCTGCTGACCAGCGCCCCAAAGTGTCTGCGCCCTCTATGCGAGAGAGTATCCGGAGGGAACCCGTAAGCGATCGGCAACGCCGCTGGGTGGGGTTATATAAGCGATCTCAAAACACCCCTCTGCGTGCAGCGGTGAAAATCGTTGTGACGGGCTAGTTTCCCAACCTAGTTAAGTAAAATCGGGGGTGAGGTCAGAAATGGTCTCCTGAGGGTTAATATTAAGGCCCTTTTCCTTTAGTCAAGGGAGCAAATTCCTTATTATGGCCCTAATTCCACGATCTTTTCCATACATCAGGAAACCTGATGAGCAGCCTAAGTCTACGCTTGAATCCACCTTGGTTGTGGTCACATTTTTGTACTTGTTTTGTATCTGTTTTGTTTCAGCAAAGGCAGCTTTTGGCAATCAAAGGCCGCTTGAACCGCTTTTGTGGCAACAAAAGGCCGCTATGACAGCTTTGTGGCAATCAAATACGCTTTTATACTTTTTATAGCTTTTACAAGGTTTTTAAGGTCAATCAGACCACAAACCATAACTGCGGCAATTTCGGGAGAGAGAGAGAGATAGAGAGAGATATAAATACAAAATCCAGTGACGTCACTTCATTCTCTTATGAGCTATCACACGTGGGACGAGTCCGTGCATCCATCATATCCCAAGTAGTCGACGATCCTTCTGGTGCCAGCCGTTTTCTTGCCGATCGAAGAGTTTGAGGCGGACTTGCTAGAGGCCCTCATCTCCGAAGGCTCCTGAGGGTGGTCGACCATGGAAGGCTTCTTGGTGGACTCGTCGGGCTTCGGCTCCAAGGAATCCTTCTTGATCCAACTGAGAGTCTAATGATCGGTCTTGAAGCGATTGGAGTCAGTCAGAGGAGGAACAGTCGAAGGGAGAGAGGATCCAGCCAAACGGATGGCAATCCTTTAAAACAACCAAGTCCTTTTCTTTGAGCCAAAACTAACTGCAAAGTCTCCACGGTGTAGGAGAGACAGTTGATCTCCTTCTCGAAGATCTTCGTCTTCTCCGGCATCTCCTTCGCCATTTGGTGCTTCTGCAGCTGGAAGTGGAGGTCCTTTTCAGCCATCGACTGCTCTATCTCATGGCATCTTTGCTTCCAGAAGGCACTCGTGATGGAAGCGACTTCGAGCTCCTGGTTGGAGGAGAGGGCTGAAAAGAGGCTTCTTAGAGAGAGAGAGAGAGAGAGAGAGAGAGAGAGAGAGAACCCACCCTTCCTCATCTCGTCCATCTCCTTCGAAACATTCTTCGAGTCCTCCTCCCTCTCCTTCTGAAGCTCCTCGGCCTTATCTTTCCAGCCAGCCACCTCTTTCTGGAGTTCAGCCTCCCTCTCCTTCGCCCTGTCCTTGAACTCCTCAGCCGAGTTTAAGTAGTCCACGAGTGCTCCCGCTTTCTCCCTAAAACCCTTTATTTTTAGACAACTTTCAATCTACCTGGAAATCGTCGCTCTCCGCAAAGCCTGATTGGCTCGCAGGGAGTTCATCAGCATCTCTGCGTAGAAAACGGGCTGTCCATTCCTCGTTTCCCACACACAGTTGTCTGACGAACCTTTGTTTAGCAGATGTGAAACTGAAGCCCTACCAATCATGAAGAAGAAAGGTCGTCCGTCGTACCTCTCGTAAGTGTTGATCATTTCATTGGAAGCGACGGAGCAGAAGACCTTATCCAGGAAGATGTACCTAAACAAGTTTCTAAAGTTGGGATTGATCCTACTTTTGTCCTTCGGGAAGAGGGGGAAAGAGGACGTCTTCTTTAACCGGGCATCCTTTTTTAGAGCAGCCGGAGTGGTTTGGCTTCTGTCCACAGCAAGGGCAGGTTATGGTGTGAATAATAACTAAAGGAGTTGAGAGGTTGAGAAGAGAGAGAGGGAGAGAGAGAGAGAGATAGATAGATAGAGAGGGAGGGAGAGGGAGAGAGAGAGAGAGAGAGAGAGAGAGAGAGAGAGAGAGAGAGAGAGAGAGAAGGGGGAGAGAAAGGCCAACCAACCGCTCATGGCGAGAGAAGTCAGTAGAATGGGAAAGAAATGAGCTAAGAGGTCACGTGACTTCCCACGTTCACGCATTCCTGATTCAACGTGGGGTAGCACCAAAAGAAGAAAAAACCCCTTATGGTAACAATAGGCCGCCCAATTTCAGGAAATTTTAAGGTAGTTTAGACGGTTACTTTTAAGAAGGTTTCTCTTTGTCAAGAACAAAACGTGCATCGTAGACTTTGATGAAAGAGGTCTGAGTGATTGATAAATAGTTTGGTTTAGACCTTTAATACCCCACTTACAGACATTTAAAAATCAATTACCGTAACTTACAGCAACCAAAACAGATCTACCGTAACCTAGGTTGGCCTACAGTAACCCCTAACTCAAATAACACTACCACAAACCAATGATCTGTTGTACGTATGAGTACCGTAACCAGCTGGCCCTACCGTAACCCATAAACCTACCGAAACCAAAGTGACAACCAATCCTAGTTTCACCGATTGTGGCCTACTGTAGCTTTGACGAAAGAAACTTGAACAATTGGCGTATAATTGGGTTTAGACCTTCAAAACATATAGTTTAGACCTTTAAGGCCCAAATACCGTTACCGAAATGTGATCTATGGTGACCAAATGTGATCTACCGTAACCCAGATAGGCCTACCGTATACCCGTGATCTGTGGTAAGGTAGGTAAGTCAGAGTGACATACCGTAACTCACTGATTTACACTCCCCTTGACCAACCGTAACACATACACCCAATGAAACTACCTTACTTCATCTTTATTTTGGTTTGTGGTTACATTTTGGTTTGGGAATTTAGGTTTTTTGTATGATTTTGCCGCATTGTTCAGGACGAACTGGAAATAGATAGAAGTATAGAGAAAGAGAGCGAGAGAGAGAAAAAGAGAGAGAGAGAGAGAGAGAGAGAGAGAGAGAGAGAGAGAGAGAACGAGAGCCAGATGTCTAGGAATTGGGTTCCGACCTTTAAAACCCCTATTTTAGACCTTTAAGGCCGAACTACCGTAACCTATAGTGGCCTATATGATCTACCGTAAATTATGTTTAACCTACAGTAACCCCTGACGGAGCTAAGGCGGAGAGGTATACCGTAAACCACCTTAATCTACAGCTCCATCTTAACATTGTGGGTTTGCCGCAAAATTTTGGCAGAGAGAAAAAGAGAGAGAGAGAGAGAGAGAGAGAGAGAGAGAGAGAGAGAGAGAGAGAGAGAAAGAGAGCTGTGTTCTTTCTCAGACAATTTTCTTTTCATGAATCACCCTTGTACTCTCATTCATTAATGTCCGCGTTCTGCCCCATTCATTGGGAAAACCCGCCACAATGCCAATTCCGTTTTTATTCCGTTTCCCTTCCACAACCACACACTTTCATTTTTCCTTTTCCAAATTTTGAAGAAATCTTTCACAACCACATTTCACAAATTCGCTCGTTTCAGCATACATCTCGGACTCTTTCACAATACAAAAAATATTCTGGCTTGGATTCTTTAGTTAAAAGTATGGATTCAATGGTTTAATTCAAGTATCCACTTTCCATCACTCTGGACGACGAAAAAAGTTCGATTAACTTTTTAAAGTTTTATCTTTCATTTTTGGATTATGCCATCATTTTCCATGACGTTTTGAGTGGTTAACAGCTGCTTTCTCTGTTGGGCAAGGTTTTTCTTCTGTCCTATTTGGAACACGGCCGCTCCCCTCTATTTCCCAATGGCCCACATTCCTGTAGGGACTGTCCTTTTCTTGACATCGGCAAGAGAAAACAGGTGAGATTGTGTGAGACAGATGAGAAAAGAGTGCACTTTTTTTTAGAGAACACTCATGGGACTCTTAATGATCGTTGGAATCCTGGCTCGAGTGGTAGGCCCTCCCCGTCGTGTTTGAGGATCTGGGACCACTTCACTTGTGGATATTGAAAAAAAGTGTGTGTGTGTGTATGTGTGTATATCACTGTGTTCGTGAGTGAGTGAGTGAGTGAGGGAGTGAAAGAGAAAGTTAGCATTCACCTTTTCAGCTAGTTTAGATGCAAAGGGTAGATATCTGTGAATCAGTGAGTGTGTGATTGTGAGTGAGTGTGGTATTCTGTAGATCTATTTCTACTTGTATAACTCTTTACAGTATCTTTAAAACATGGCAAACACTATTTTTTCCCTTAAAATAGTGTTTAGATAAATTTAAAAGTGTCCTTATCTGTCTTTCTATCCCTCCTTCTGTTTTGCATCTTAGAAGGTATCCTGCCGTGAAATTTCGTAAAATTTGCGTTTTATAAGTGAAAACTCCTTTTTCCACAACTAAAATCATAGTATAACCTCATTTTTGCTTTCAGAAATATAAATGAAGGCCCGCGGTGGCTTAATCAAGTTGGGTGGTCGATATAGTATGTCCCCCACCGTTGCTGCGCACTCCCGGAACCGAGATTATACGTTGTGCGCGCAAGGACGAAAGGTCACCTGGCAGCGGCGGACAGCCGCCACCCGTCTAGACAAACAAAGCTAAAGTCCCTGGAGCTGGTCTCGGCCGACGACGGACTTGTTCAGCAGGTGGCTGACACCGAGGTCCACCTCAGAGAGAGGTTCTACATCCTCCAGAGAGCCGCCAAAAGGAGCGAGAACTTCAAGGTTCGTTTTATTCACAAATATTTGTTCATATCTGATTTTAAAATGTAAATCTTCCATTAAAACTTTGTTCAGCTGTCCCTGAATGATCGCTTTTACTTCATGTCCAAGGGATTCCACATCGTCAAAGTGGGCGCCGAGAAGCCGAGGGTGGAGAAGGTACGTTATTTCAACTTTTATGAAGCTTGGGGATATGCCCATTACCTGAAAACTATTTCAAATTTTCCGTTTATCGCTAAAATTTACGTTTCAGGTCGTCAGCATGGTCCGTCAGCAGACCTACACTTCCCCGAAGGACAAGATTGCGGCGATGATCGCCGACATAGAGAACGAAGTGAGTTTTTTTTTCAATTAGGTCTTCTTTCCTTAGACCTTTAATCCAATCCTTCTTTCCAGACTCGGTCCCCTGTGAGCAGCCCGGTGCGCCCCGACTGGCAGAACTTCGGAGGAACCCCCGGCAGGAACCAGGCCTAATTTGAGGCCTTTTGTTGTATTTAGCGTAGCTATACCCCCTATCTTCCCGTGACTCGTGTTAGCATGTTCGAATGTTAATAAACATGTTTTCTGTACTTTTTGTTTATTTGAATCTAACGCTTTCTTCTAAGTTTGGTACTTTTCTTAATTTCAGGTACTTGCTTTGCAGCTGCTGTGTAAACTTCTCTGCAGTACACCTAAACTTTCGGATCTGAAACGACCGCCTTGACCGAACTTTACGCTAAACCTGACATTCAGTTCATCAATCGGTTCGAAGTGACTGAGGGTCAGCCCTGGTACAGTACTTTGTAGCTGGTCCAGCGAAGAGCCGAGATGGCATCCTATCTGCCGAACTTGATGTCACCGCTGGCAGCTTCCATCCTGATTTAGCTTTCTTCTTCTTTCCTTCAATCGTTACTCATTGCCAATCTCTTTCTGACAACCACCACCTTTGGGTATAACATAAGCCAGATTGTAAGGGAACTAATGAAGGAGTAACTAATAGCTAATTGTCAAAAAAACAGTTGTTGGATCAATCTCAGTCGGTGTTTTTTTATCTGACATTCATTTGTTCAGGCCATTGTTAAACTTTTGAAACGGCAACATTATCGAAGAGCTTTTCAAGCACAAAAAAGCGCGGTTTTCTGAATTCCAGAAAAAAAGCAGATGCTTCTTTAAGGAGAAGAAAGCAGTCATTCTCTCCCAGCGATTGGCAAAGATGAGCCAAGTGGCGGTAGGATTCAGGGCACATATCCGTAGAGAGAGAGAGAAAGGAAGAAAGAGAGAGAGAGAGATAGAGAGATAACTTTGTATAAAACAAATTATCGCTGTATTCTTACACGTTTTTTTCTTATTTTGAAACTTGTCCAAGTGAGAAACATCAATCAAAGCAAAACTGTATACTTCCGCCCAAGTGCTATCAGTTGGAGTACACTCACCTCTGCAAACATTTCAACAATAAATTAACCAAAACAGATTCCTTTTATCATTCTCCTTTTGTTCACTTTATCACGACGGTTTGGCCTCAGTGACCGAGTGTGACTCTTCCCTCTTTCAAAAATTGAGTTGTTGGTCATAATATCTTTCAGAATTCCATCCGAAACTCAAAAGATGCAGGTCTTCATTCTTTTGTCGTCTGTCTTTTGGTCATCCCTAGGAGGCATCGTTACTCTCCAATCCCCGCGTGTTACCGATTGGGGCGACTGGCATCCGATGGTCCACTGCCCCAACAACACCTACGCCGCCAGTATGCAGATCAAAGTGGAAGGAACATTCCCTGACAACGACGACAGTTCTCTCAACGCCGTGAGACTATTCTGTCCGGATATCAAAAACTCAAGTACCCTGGAATGGAAACACGAATCTGTAATATTTCAGCGTCGTTCGACACAAGTCGGCCGATTATGAGCGGAGAAGGTCCGTGGGGCACCTGGCAGGGAATCAAATTCTGTCCAAAAGGACAGGTGATCATTGGATTCGCACTTCGATCAGAAAAACGGCAAGGCGATGGAGATGACTCTGCGGCAATCAACTTTGCCATGTATTGTGGATATGCTTTTGGCGCAAGAGACACTTCACACCGAATACAAGGTAAAAATATAACTAGCTACCAACGGCCTTTCCACAGCGGAAGTCCCTTTAATTAAAATAGCGGTGGACCGCGACGCAGCCGCAACGCATCCCTTACCCAATGCGAAATATAGGCCGGGTGGCTGTTTTCTTTATTTCTGAAGACATAAACCGTCTAAAACTCAGTGAATACGACTACTGAAAGTATATAAAAATCAAACAAAAACTATTCAATTGAGAATTTATAGAAAACCTTTGGAATCTATCAATTTCAAGTATATTTTATAATTTTTCACTTTTAATTTAGCGGCTGCGCGGGCGCGCCCAGTTTTCGTGGTGGGACCTAATCGACATATGCTGAGGCTGCACTTTTAGCATTAGAAAATGATAAACGGGTCACGGCGGGGACAGCCAGCCAGCTGCCGGTCGGAAAGATTCAGCTGATTAAAGGATTGCTGGTTTAAAATAGTCCCGCACGGAATTTGTCTGCTCCTTACGGATTGTGCCAAAGTTTGTCTGTTGTTATAAGATTTGTACATAATATTTTTGGTTTTAAAATTAAGCTAAATAATTGAATTTCAATATGTTTTTAATATCCTCGATTGATATAAATTCAATAATATTACTTTATTCAATTTATTATTCAAATATTTGGAAGTAAGAGGCAAAATCATTGCAACAATAACTATTTTAACCAAATATTGCTTGATTTTAATATTATGTCCGTTCTTACATCGATATGTGTTGCAACTTTCACGGTGTTAAGCGATTTAAAATGATACAATGAATTTTGAAATCTCGACCGCGACGCAAGCGGCCGCGGCGCGGTCGGCGAGCTTAAAGGGATATCCGAAACCCGCCGTGGGGCGGCCTCAGAATTAGGAAATTCTAAAAGCGCTGTAATAAAAACAGTTAGCGTTTTATTATTTGATCTTCTAATCATTACCAGTATAAGCGACATTTGTTTTCAAGGATTAACAATGAAGCAGTTTATTTATTTGGAGATAGTATTTTTATTGAATAACTTTTCTACATTCGCAATAAATCCTTTACTTTAAAGGGACCGTCAGGAACCTTTTGCTATTTCATCTCAGATTAAAGAGCTTCAAAAATTATTCAAGAAAATATAAACAGTTTGGGGTTTAAATTCGCCATTTTGGAAAAATCTGCATCCAAAATGCCATTTTTGGCCGTTCAGGAGACAGGCGGGCATGGTGTTTACGCGACCTTTCAATTCATCTGTTTATCGACGTTTAGGTCGTCACTTTTGAATTTTTAATGTTCCCGCCTGAAAAGACGCAGAAAACTCTGGATGTCTGACATGGTAGCGCCGCGCGTTCCACACCCGTACGGGATCGGAGGGTGCGGCAAGGGGTAGTCCCACCACATACAGTTATGAACACCACAGACAAATATATATTTCAGGGGACGGCATGGAATGGGGTAGCTGGACAGCCGCGCAACTCTGCCCCGAAGACCACGTTGTGTGTGGCATCCAGAGTCAAATAGAAGGTCGCCAGGGCGATGGAGATGACTCAAGCCTAAACAATATAAACCTCGACTGCTGTGAACTCACAGACGTTTCCTGTACTCCCGGCTTCCAGCTAGTGACTTTGGAGACGTTTGACAACACACAGGGTATGTTTTATGACACCGCTTAAAGGGAAAGGACCGCGTAAGAATAATTTTTCTTTTTTTTCTGATAAAAGCCTAGATCTCATTCCCAGGAATCCGAAAAATACCTCTTTCACCTATTTTGGATCAAAATGAACCGATTTAGGAGCGCTTGAAATTTTGGGGAAATGGTCATTTGAACTGCCGCCAACTCTGCGTCTCCCCATTTCCCACACTCTCTCGCCCACTCTGGCCGTGTTTTTTTTGTAAACGCGCACTTTTTGCAGTCGAAAACATATAAAAGGGGAATGTTTCAAAATCGTGGCAACGATATCATTTGATGAAATAATTGTTTAGAGACTTTGAAAAATCTATTTTACGAGGCCCTTCCCCTTTAAGTAAAGGTATATTTAGGCGCTGGCGAAATGACCGCTTCTTACAAAACGAAAACATCATTTACACAAATATCTGGAGAGGCAAGAGCTCTTTCTAATTACGAGAAGAATATCGTAAACAAAAGTAAGTGTTTATGTCTTATTTTTAGTCTTCCCTGGTTCCAAGCGTCAGTGCCTTGTGACCGTGAAAACATGTGAATGTGTGTGACTATGTGCCTACGTGATTTGCGTATTAAGACGTTGTCTCTGTAAGGGTCGAAATGCCTCTTAGGGGTTAGGGATTTTAGGGGCCAGCGAGTGTTTCAGTGGACTCAAACATACTTTTTCAATATCTCATGATGCAAATAAAAGGTTGTGTGACACTTTTATGAAAATCGTGTTTTCAAAATTTGACGCGCCGCGGCGCGCCATACGGGTTACTGTAGCTTAATGAAAATTCAGCTTTCAAGTGTCATGTGATATACCGTTCGATTCCAAATAACATTTTGGGCAATTTTGTAAACTATATCAAAGTTGACTTCCTTATCACGAAGCCAGATATAAGTCACTCTTTTTACTCGATGGGTCGGATTCATTAAAATTCTATATTGGAAAAAGTATCCGCAGATTTTGGATATATTGTAGGGAATTTAATTCTGAACAAATACAACCATTAGAACAGAAATCTGAGGGGACCCTGATATCAATTTGAAATGAAAACCCAAAAATTAGGTGACGATTTGCAAATTTTTCGAACATTTTGGTTCGAAAAATATTTTTGCCTCCGGGCGTTTTGGAAAAAAGCATATTTTCTTTCAATAAAACTGCAGATACTTTCTTTCATATTAACTTTTAAATATATAATTTCGAGAAAAATCTGTGAAACTTCTTTCAATGTTAAAAAAAGTCAAGTTGGCATAGTTTACAAAGTTGTTTAAAATACGATTTGCAATCGATTGGTGTGCCTCACATAATTTTTAAAAATTTTGAGTATGCGCTACAGAAACGCGTGCCTCGCGCAAGCCGCGGCGCGCGGAAAAATGAAAGGTCACAAAGTTGTTCAGAAATGGTGTTCTTGGGTTCTAATAAGTTCCTCGACAGCGTTTTAGAATAAACCAAAAACAGTTTTTGGCGAATATCCCTCATGATGTCGAATGTTACACAGACCGAGTCTTAAAGGGACCGTCAGACATCTTTTTTGATCTTATATCATGCTAAAGAGCCTGAAAAGTTGTTCAAGAAAATGTATAACAGTTTGGGGTTAAATGCGTCGTTTTGGAGAAATCTGCATTAAAAATGCCATTTTTGGCCTTTTCAGGCGGCACCTGTGGATAACCGGCACGATGTTTACGCGTCGCCAAACCCATCGGTTTATCGATATTTTTATTTTCACTTTTAATTTTGAAAGTCTCGTCTGAAAAGACGCAGAAAACTCTGATTTCTGACATGGTGGTGCCGCGAGTTTCACACCCGTACAAGATCGGCGGTTGCGGTAAGGATACAGTACAGGTCATCATAGGCAAACACAAGTCGAAAAGAAGTCCCTGAAGGTTCCTTTAACCTTTCTATTTAATAGGAATTGGCGGTAGTCTGAGCTTCCTTGGTCTGCAGATCAATGCCGAAATGTCTTCTTACCACGAGAAAATCACCGAATCTACCCTTCAGTCCATGATTCATGACACAATTTCCAATGAAAGCGAGGTGCGTTTTCAGCTTTTAAAAATAAAGGAAATATTTTATTTTAGAGGTCATTCAAGATCAAAATCCCCCCAAAGACCCAGGCTGTAATCAAGCAACTCTACCTCACTTGCGATGGATACCGTATTGGATTGGCAAAGACAATCAACCAGCAAACACAGTGAAAATGAATGTTCAAGTGATTAACTTTTGAAGAGAGAGAGAGAGAGAGGGACATTTGAGTGACAAATGATACAAAACAGGTGTCACAGAATTGAATGACCTCTAAAATATATGATTAACTTTGGCAGAAAACAGTTCCGTATTAATCTTGCTCTTTAATAGGAATTCCCTAAATCCTAACAGTCGCTGACACTTAAGCTCTTATTCATCGCTAAGGCCTTATATCCGTTGATATTTGAGCCACTTAAAGGGGAAGGACCTCGCAAAATTGATTTTTCAAAGTCACTTTACAGTTATTTCATCGAATAGATATCCTTTCCACGATTCTGAAACATAGCCTTTTATACGATTTGGACTGCAAACGGGGCGCGCTTATACGGCCGTTTTACGCGTTTGCCGCACGTAAACACGGCTAGAGTGGGCGAGAGAGTGTGGGAAATGGGGAGACGCAGAGTTGGCGGCAATTCAAACAACAATTTCCCGAAAATTCAAGCGCTCCTAAATCGATACATTTTAATCCAAAATGGGTAAAAAAGGTATTTTTCGAGCGGCGAGAAACCAAATAACAACAACAGGAAGATCCGATCCAGACTCTTTTTTGGTTTTTACGATTTCCAAGCAATCCTCTGTCCCTCTGTCTCTCTGCATCTCTATCTGTCTGTCTCTCTGTCTCTATCTCTTCCATTGATCATGGCTCTGTTCGCTGAAGAGGGACAGTTTCTCATTAGAGGCAAACATATTTTAATGGAAAATGAAGCCTTGTCTGATAGTCGAGTACAGTAAAACCTGGACTTGCGTTGCACACAACAGCATTTTTTGTTGGGATAGATTGGTTTTTGATCGAGGAATTTGGTAGTAATAAACGTTTGTCTGATTGTAATGAGAAATCTTATTAGGTCTGCAATCTAGCGCGTCAAACCAAGAGCTGCCATAATTGTGTTTTTTTTAGAGGAAAGTGTGAGTGCTAACATTTTCTCCACTTCATAGTGCCCAGAACGTGAAACTATTTTATTTGAAAACAATTTTCAAAACATGGTTACACAGAATACGACATTTCATACAAAGTAGGTATTGAAAATGTTTTGGCAAACAGCAGAATCATCCTCAGTTCCCAAAAATGTGCTATAGAAGGCGGAGCAATCATATGGCGTCCTGTAGAAGATCAAAGAACACATTTTGTCGAACAAAGCGCGACGACAGTTTTCGATTAAATACACAAAGTAAAGTTTCTAAAAATTGTCGCTGTTTGGTTGAGCGAGTTTTTTCACCTTTCTTTGGAGAACAACTACGAGTCCATCCTGAACTTCTCTCTTGTATAAAAACTCAAATTCGCCCCTACAAAGAAGAACCAAAGCGTTTGAGTCATTTAAAGGAAATTCATGAAAACCGTAAAAGAACCCAAGTGAGAAATGAAAAGTTTTTAAGTTTCCACGTGCTAGCGGATATTCACAGAAATCCTGAATTTATGATGAGATTTGAAGAAAAAAATACTTTAAACCTACATTTAGAAAATCCATAAACAAATCTTCACAGTTTTCTTCAGTTTCTAAGGTTATGAATGCAGAAGAGCATTTGGTAAATAAGGGAAGGAGGCTGCTTGGGCGATTCCAAATGTGAGTTAGGATCATTTTATCACACCGCTGAAAATAAATTCAAAAGCAGTTTCTAAAAAAAATGGACGCACTTTGGTACCCGACCCGAGCGCTCACCCGCTAACGTTATTGTCCGTTGGGTCGCGAAGCGGCCCCGAGGCGGCCGAAGGCCGCCGAAACCAGAAGGAAAAGACCCGCGAAGCGGGGCTTTAACTTCTGGTGTCTACTCAATGAAACTATAATAAAGATACTTTGAATAATCAATTTTACGAGGTCCTTCCCCTTTAAATTAGCATGATCCTCAAAATTTCCCAAACATTTGGGGTAAACTTGATACTTCTGGGGCCGAAGGCCGCTGATTCATGCGGCCAAAAACCGCTCAATCAATCGACCAAAGGCCGCTCTATCATGCGGGCGAAGGCTGCCTTTTCGGCCTTTGGCCGCCCATTCAGGCTGCTAAACGCCGCTCAATCCAGCGGCCGAAGTCTGCCCATTCAAGCGGCCAAAGGCCGCTCAAGCAAGCGTCAAACTGGCTCAGAGGCGATAGTTTAATAGTTTTTTCCTCAATAGGCGATATGAAAATCAACTGTTAGGTCATGCAAGTAAACTAAAATATCAGACGTTTCGCGAAATTATCTAATTGCCTTTGGAATAAACATAGGTGTAACCATGTTTATGCTTTAAAATATGAGTTTTCAATATGAGGCTAATTTCTGTATTTTTAAAAACTTCAAAACACTTACCGTAGTTACCATTTTAATTTGCTCACAGGACAGGTTGAAAGGATTTGCAGACAATTCCTCAAAGTGAATGTAATTCAGTAATTCCATGCAACAAATGTCTTCGTTATCAGCAATGTAAAGCTTTTTACAATGAATTCGGAGACATGACAGGAGTGGAAGCAGTTCCCGGCGATAAACTTCCTTTTCACCTAGCTGGTAAAGTTCTGCTTCTATTGATTGACGTCTGTCGCTCAAAGTGGAAAATAC
The DNA here is from genome assembly GCA_022343465.1 of Oscheius sp. G VE-2021. Classification (NCBI taxonomy): domain Eukaryota; kingdom Metazoa; phylum Nematoda; class Chromadorea; order Rhabditida; family Rhabditidae; genus Oscheius; species Oscheius sp. G VE-2021. The sequence goes on along the minus strand of JAJQXH010000030.1, from coordinate 2,208,381 downwards.
TCGCTAAAATCTTATAATCTCAGTTTGAAAGCAGGTCTTACAATTGTTGCGAAATCGATCTTCAGTGCTGAGAGTTGCCTCTTTGGATCGGAAATTGTTTTGTCAAAGGGGTTATTGTTATCAGAATGGTATGATATTTGAGAAGGCCAAGTGTTCCTGTGCATTATGACTGAGCAAGAAAGACATGGAATCTAAATTAGCTAACCATCAGAAATATCTTATTAAAGGGGAAGGACCGCGTAAAAATAATTTTTCTAATTTTGTGATAAAGGCCTAGATGTCATTCCCAGAATTCCGAAAAATACCTCTTTTACCCATTTTGTATCAAAATGAACCGATTTAGGAGGGCTTTAAATTTGAGGAAATCGTAATTTGAATTGCCGCCAACTCTGCGTCTCCCCATTTCCCACACTCTCTCGCCCACTCTGGCCGTGTTTCCGTGCGGCAAACGCGTAAAACGTCCGTGTAAACGCGCCCCATTTGCAATCGAAATTGTATAAAAGGGGTATGTTTCGGAATCGTGGAAACCATGTCTTCTCAATGAAACTATAATAAAGATACTTTGAAAAATCAATTTTACGAGGTCCTTCTCTTTTAAATTACCCTTTCTTTATTGATGATTAGTAAAAATAACTTGAGAGGGAGGAAAGGGTGACGGACTGTCAGTTTGTAACGATTGCTCTCTACAAAATTATATACTTGCTTGTTTGTCTGTCGCAATCGGCAGAGAGATTCATAATTTGTCTGAAACCATAATTTTCATCAGTGGAAGGCGGAGAAAATTAGATTTAGAAAGACAGGGAGAGAAATAACCCCAGAGATAAAAAGAGATATAGAGCGAGAGAGGGAGAGAAAAGAAGAGAGAGAAATACAAAGTTAAAACCTACCTTTTTTAAGATTTGAAAGACTAGCTCCAATGGAAGAGCGAAGGCTGATAAACTCATCGCAGCACAACAAACTGGGGCACACGTTTAATGGAATAAGGCGTTCTCGAATGATCCATATACTGGCTTTCTTATCTAGGGGCCGGCCCTTGGATGGTGTGAATTATCCCCGCGGTCAATCAGGGTCATTGAGTAGTCCTTAAGAGCTCCTATAAGTGTCCTCTTATAGAGCGAATAGTGAGAAGAGGGCTACATTGTCAGACTTACTAAACATTGTGACTATTAAAGAGGAAGGACCTCGTAAAATCGATTTTTCAAAGTCTCTTTACAATTATTTTATTGAATACATATCGTTGCCACGATTCTGAAACGTACCCCTTTTATATGATTTGAACTGCAAAAGGGGCGCGTTTACACGGCCGTTTTACGCGTTTGCCGCACGGAAACACGGCTAGAGTGGGCGAGAGAGTGTGGGAAATGGGGAGACGCAGAGTTGGCAGCAATTCAAATGGTAATTTTCCCAAATTTCAAGCGCTTTTAAATGGTTCATTTTTATGCAAAATGGGTAAAAGAAGTATTTTTCGTAATCCTGTTAATGAGATCTAGGCTTTTATCGTAAAATCAGAAAAATTATTTTTACGCCGTCCTTCCCCTGTAACACTTTGTCCATCTCTATCCTTAGAGTCAGTAATACTTTCAGCGATCAATCTCTAATATCTCCTTTATGTCATCGGGATCTTCTGCATATTATGGCATCTGGTCTTTAAAAAAGCCGAAATTAAAGCTATCCGATTTCCGGCTGCGAAAAAAGCGGACCACACACAAAGGATTTTGAACTGAGCGGTAAAAGCGTAAATTCCAAGGAAAGCAGACAATACAGGATGGAAAGCAGGGAAGGAAAGCTTTTACCGCACTATGCAAATCATTGAACAACATTTCATTCATTGTCTTGTCATATCTCGCCATACTTTGCATTTAAAAGTTTTTTTTTCAAATTTTCAAGAAAATTCAAATTTGTTATTGATTTTATAAAATTCATTTTGCAAATTTTTTTCAGTTTCACAATGAACCCGAATTCCGACCCAGCTATGAACCAGGGCAATTTGCCACATCAGCGCATGCAACTGGTAAGTGTATTGTATGTGTGTGAGTGAGTGAGTGTGTACACGTGTGAGTGTGAGTCACTGTGAGTGAGTGAAGTTAAAACAAACTTTCCAGCCTCCCATGCCCTGGCCCCAGATGAACATGATGGCTCAACCTGGCCAACAACCTTTCCAGCAACCACCGGTAAACCATTTTATGAGCAACTTTATATTTTAAAGGGGAAGGACCGCGTAAAAATAAGTTTTCTGATTTTATGATAAAAGTCTAGATCTTATTTCCAGGATTCCGAAAAATGCATCTTTTACCCATTTTGGATCAAAATGAACCGATTTAGGAGCGCTTGAAAGTTTAGGAAATTGTCATATGAATTGCCGCCAACTCTGCGTCTCCCCATTTCCCACACTCTCTCGCCCACTCTAGCCGTGTTTCCGTGCGGCAAACGCGTAAAACGGCCGTGTAAACGCGCCCCTTTTGCAGTCCAAATCATATAAAAGGGGTATGTTTCGGAATCGTGGAAACGACATCTATTGGATGAAATAGTTGTAAAGAGACTTTGAAAAATCAATTTTACGCGGTCCTTCCCCTTTAAACTATTATAAAATTTTAATTTTAATTTTTCTTTCCAGTTCTTCTATCCACAACAAATTTATCCCACCCAGCAACAGTCCTATTGGCAACAGCCAGGTTTGCCTATGATGAAACAACCTCAAGGGGGAACCCAAGATCAGGGAAGAATCGTCATGGTCAATGGCGTGAGCTACTATGTGGCCCCAGATGTAAGAAGCTACTGTAAAATTGGTATTAAAAATGATTTTTAGAATAGGGTTATTGGAGCTGTGGAACAGTCAATCCCAGTTGTGACAGGGCAAGGAGGCATGAATGGAATGGTGGGTCTTTAAACGGTAACACGCGCACACACTCACACATTGACACACACACACTCACACACAAACACACACACCCAATTTCAGCCTGGACCTATGGGACTGTACCAAGGACCTCCATTTGGGCCGATGTTCATCCAACAACCCCAGGCTGGCCCATCGCTTCAGATAAGAGAAGTTAATGTTAAAAATGAGGTAATTGTGCTTCTAAAACAGAAAACAATGATGTTTGTTTAGGGGGATAAGGATTTCTGTGAGATTATTGAGGATGAGGAGGATGGGAGTAACGCTATTGTGGAACCAGCAGATAGCTCGATGGAGGTAGGAGAGAGAGAGAGAGAGAGAGAGAGAGAGAGAGAGAGAGAGAGAAAGACCAACTTTTACAGGAAGAGACTGCCAAGACAAAGGAATCTCGAGAAGTCCATCAGACTCTCAATAACTCAAATCTGGTGAATCAGATAGAAAAAGAGTTGGAACAAGAATTCAACAAGAATGATCTTCCTGATAAGAGGCCCCTAGGGATTGAAGAACCCCAGGCCGATCATCAGCCCGTTCCTGAAACCCCTCAGCCATCTGTGGCCCAGAAGAAGCATCCAACTCCTCATTCGCTCAGGGGCACGTGGTGCGCTAAATGTAAAAGGCACCTTAACCAGCAAGTACCAAGATACAGTAAGTTTATCCATTTTGGATACCTAAACTTTGGGTTTCAGACCACGAGTGTCCGTTCTTTGAATGTGCCTGTGTTGTGCACTGCCAGGAAATCAATAGGAATCGTCTTAGGAAGAACACCGTCGTGCTTTGCCGAAAATGTACGAGACACCTCAACCGAGACGTTTCAAGAACAAGTGAGTACCTTTCCCGTTTCTGTGTGAGTGTGTGAGTGTAAGTGTGAGTGAGTGAGTGTGATGATGATTCAAATCATTTTTAGACCACGCTTGTCCCTACCTCGACTGCGATTGTGCTGAGCACTGCCACTTCGTGAACAAAGACCGCGAAAAGAAGCACAAGCATAATAAGAGGGCCTCGACTGGCATGACGGTATTTTTTAAAGTTTGCCAGAGTAAGAGTGATCATTTTAGCCGAAGAGTGGATTGAAACGTGACTACCAGGGTAGGATTCTGCCTCCGACTCCCACGGATAGATCTCTTCGTTCGTCAAGCCAAAGGAGCAGGGAAGCCTCAATGGAGGATTCAGAAGACGAACAGATGATCAACAATGGGCCCCAGATGGAGACGGACAGCCAAGAAATTGAAGAAAACCGTCTGCCTCAGAGGTCACTTCGAAGGAAGCCACCCCAGATAGAGAGAAAGTACGCAAAAAACGCGTTCTACCGAAAATGTACGCTTCATCTTAACCAAAAAGTTGTGAGATTTTGTAAGTTTCATTAAGTTTCAGATTGAAATCTTGTTTTTTTCAGCTCATGACTGTCCATACAAAGATTGCGATTGTGAGGAGTACTGTGATGAAGTGAATAAGATTCGAGCATCGCATAGGAAGGGGTCTGGAATTGAGGATAGATTCAAGGTAGGAGAGAGAGAGAGGGAGAGAGAGAGGGAGAGAGAGGGGAGAGAGAAAGAGAGAGAGAAAGAGAAAGAGAGAAAGAGATAGAGGAGAGAGAGATGCAGAAATGATTGTTTAGGCAAGGAGCGAATCCAAAAGGCCTCGTCTAGACGAAGACGACAGAGAATCATCGCCTTCCACTCCCAAGTCTAGGCCTTCTCGTTTGTGTACCCAAAAAGAAACGCAGAAGGATCCAAACTCAATTGTGCCTAAAACAGAAGCTCCTGAAGAAGAAGAAGAGACCCCTCAGGTAAAACCAAAAGCTCTTTGTTGAATTAAGTAGTTTTAGGTCAATCCCCCTCCAGCTGGAACGAGAATTCCCATGACACCGGATATTTTGAGGCTCTTCCAGAATGGGGAATTGGTGTGGAATGGGAAGGAGTGTGTGCTGGTGCCTTCGGAAACTCCTAAAGCTGAGGTAAGAAAGAAAGAAAGAGAGAGAGAGAGAGAGAGAGAGAGAGAGAGAGAGAGGGGAGAGGGAGAGAGAGAAAGAGAGAGAGAGAGGGGGAGAGGGAGAGAGAGAAAGAGAGAGAGAGAGAGAAACAATTAAAAACTCTCCAGGCACCAACACCTCGTCAGGAGAACCAGGCCCTCTCTGCATTTGCAATCCAAAGTATCCAAGCGTCACTAAATGACGCTCTAGAAGAAGAAATCGATATAAAGGTGGGTCAAAAACGTTTCAATCAAATGAGGTTTCTTTTTAGCCAATTATCGCAAACACAGAAGATACTCCTAAACCCAAAGGACCCTGTTGTCGCCGGTGCCAGGTTCACAACATATTTGTTCTAAGGAATGGTAAGGGTATCTTTGTTGTTTTCTGAGGTTTCTTCTCAAAAGCGGCCTAGGCGGCCTTAGGTTTCCAAGTGCGGCTCCAGGCGGCCGTATATTGCCAACCGCGACTTAAAGCGACCTGAGGTTGCTAATCGCTGCTCCAAGCGGCCTTAGGTTTCAAATGGGCCTTCTGGCGGCCTGATATTTCCAACGGCGGCTTCTGGCGGCCTGAGTCTTCAAATGCGGCTTCTGGTGGGCTGACGTTACCAACCACTGCTCCAAGCGGCCTTAGGTTGCCGAATGCAGCTTCAGGCGGCCTACGGTTGTCAACCACGGTTCGAAACGGCCTGAGTCTACAACTGCGGCTTCTAGCGGCCTGAGATTGCCAGTCGCGGCTTTTGGCGGCCTAAGTCTTCAACTGCGGCTTCTGCTGGCCTAAGGTTGCCAGCCGTGGCTCCAAGCGGCCTGAGGTTGCCAACTACGGTTTAAGGCGGCCTAAGGTTCCTCACCGTGGCGGCCTGAGGTTTCGAACCGCTGCCTCATGCGGCCTGAGGTTGCCATGTTGTCGTCGGTGCCAGGTACACAAGGTCTATGTTCTTAGGAAAGGTAAGGAGAGAGACTATGTGAATGTGTGAATGTGTGTATATGTGAGTGAGATAGTGTGTATGTGTGTATGCGTGTGAGTGTGTGTGAATGAATGAGTGAGTGTGTGTGAGTGTGTGTGTGGATGTGTGAATGTGTGTGAGTGTGCACATGTGTGTGTGTGTGTGTGTGTGTGTGTGTGTGTGAGTGTGTGAATGTGTGTATATGTGAGTGAGATAGTGTGTATGTGTGTATGCGTGTGAGTGTGTGTGAATGAATGAGTGAGTGTGTGTGTGAATGTGTGTGTGGATGTGTGAATGTGTGTGAGTGTGCACATGTGTGCGTGTGTGTGTGTGAAATTGAAAATCTTTCAGGACACAAAAACTCCTGTCCTTGGTCTGAATGCAAATGCTCAGGCTGTGAGACCATCAACAAAGAAATGGATAATCGCAGAAAGAGATATGTAAGTTTTGAAATTCTGAAAAAGCTTGAAAATGGCCGTCTTTCAGAGTTTCAAAACTGCCCAGTGACGAAGAACTCATCTTAAACCGAAAAGTTTAAACTCAAAATTATTTCTTCTTCATTTTATGGCCAAAATTGTCCTCTCAAAGTGGATAATCACATGATCTCTGTTATTGTTGTTGAAACTGTTAACTTTTGATTGTTCAATAAATGTTCAATGATAAAATATGGTTTAAAAAAGCGAGAGAGAAAGAGAGAGAGAGAGAGAGAGAGAGAGAGAGAGAGAAAGAGAGAGAGAGAGAAAGAGAGAGTAAGAGAGAGAGAGAGAGAGAGAAAGAAAGAGAGAGAGAGAGAGAGAGAGAGAGAAAGAGAGAGGGAATAGGGTGTGGGGTGTGGCTGTGTGGCTGTGTGAGTGTGCAAATGTGGGAAGAAGAGAATGAAAAGTGTGTGTGTGTGTGTGTGTGTGTGTATGTGTGTGAGACCCCGATCACAGCTAGTGCGGTAAACTCTTTCGCAGCGCTTCTTTCCTTCCCTGATAATTCATGACATCCTGCAATGAGAGGCTGCACCTTGCGGAAGATTAATTGTAGCCTCTCGTTGTCGTATCAGTTGTATCCAGGACCACCCACAAAGCAACCAATTTGTAATTGCCATGGAATCAATGGGTGGCCTTCTAAAATGAGAAACGTTTAAGTTTTTTTTACTTTTTTTATAAAACTCGAATTGCAGCGCTCACGTTAACGGAACTGTCTTTCCAGCCAGACGGTTGCCAATTTAGATTTGGTATGAGCAACCGCTGACACACCCTTCCGCTAGCTCGGGCGCCTAATTCGAATTTCCGCCAGTCGTCTGGCAGCAAAATCGGAGAGAGGGGAGGTCAGTTTACACGGTGGCAATTACTTACAGTGTTGCGTCCGGGCGACAAATGGGTGGCGCCCTGTTGGAGGTCCGCTTTTACTGCAAGCTGGTTGTAATTGCAAGCTATGTGTCAGCCGGGCTTTCTCTCTCTCTCTTTCTCTCTCTCTATCTGTCTTTCTCTCTCTCTCACTCTCTAAAACTGAAATCTAATCGTAAAAGATGTTTCAAATGTCTTATCTCTAACCGAGATGGCAATGACCTAGATATATAGGTAGCTTATCACCGCGGAACATTGATTGTCAAGTTGTTCAAGACTTGAAGTTTTCCAAGGTCAACCAAATAAACCCTATCCCTCCCCCAATTTTAACCTAATTTGTTATACTTTTGTTTTTTCTAAAGTTCAAAGTTGATTTGACTTAAGACGGCGTCTCAGTAAATGTAAAATTAAAAGTAGTGCTTTGATGGGCTAAAACATACTTTTTGGACACTATTTGGTTTGTAGATATGGTCTTGAGACGTTGAAGAAAATCGAAATTTCAATTTTTGACGCGCCGCGGCGCGTCGTGCGGGTTACTGTAGATTTGTAGAACTTGATTTTCAAGGGTCATGCTATATCGTTCGAATCCAAATTGCATTTAGAGCAATTTTGTTAACTAAGTCAACATTGATTTCTTAGTCAGGAAACCAGATATATCCCATTCTTTTCACTCGGCTGCTCAAAAGTTCACTAAAAAAAATTATTTAAAATTAAAAATGGAATTTTGTATCTGAGATTTTTGGATATGATGTAAAGCATCAGATTCTGGACGAAATAAAACCTTAATATCAAAGATTGAGGAGGCCCCAGATAGGTTTAGACACCCAAAACGCGGAAAACATGTAGGTGACAGCAAAAATTTTCATTCAATTTGTAAAGGTCACGCTGAGTTCCATTTCCAGTTCCATTTCCAGAATTCGTCCTTTGGTCTTTCCCATGAACGACGACACATTGTTTCTCTATCAACGTTCCCATGCACAGTCATCCGATATATTGTCGCCGAAGAAGCAGTATATAAACCTCCACCGCCACCGATCTAGGCCGGCCCGAGTCCAATAAACTCGTATTTGTCCTCTGTCTGTGTTTGTGTTTTAGACCTGTCCCACCATCCTTCTGGTAGCAGCGAGATGGTAACCCGTGATATGTCCTTTGTGTCCGACGCCATTGCTGCGTCACAAACTCAAGAACCTAACGCGGCGACAAACCCAGCAGATGAGAGTGAAGTGCACGCAAGTGTTGTCACGTGTTGTGTGAAAGTGAAGGTACCCAGGCGAGAGAGCTCGCAAGTTTCAGTGAGTATGGACAAGTCATGTCCACAGGCGCGCGGACACAAAAGTCGTGTCGAGGTTAACCTATTAGTTTATGATGACGCTATTGTTGCGTCCCCTATCCAAGAAAGCAAATGTAAAAGTTGTAAAACGTTTAGCCCTATTGTTGGGCCTCCTACTCAAGACAATAATTATGTAAATTCTCCAGAATACATCACGGTAGTACAAGCAAGAACGCCCCACACAAAAGGATATCAAGTAAGTTTGAATGATTTTTACGATAATGATAGCGCTATTGCTGCGCACCCAACCCAAGAAAATGAGAAAAATATACGAAATCCATCATTTGGAATGGGCAGGCCATCAAACGCCCGCCACGAAAGAACACATGATAATTCACAAAAGTGGAAGAAGGCTACGTTATCACTTAGACAAAGAAGCCAAGTGGTTAACATTCGCAGTGGTTGCCAGCCGTCATTACCCAAACAGTTAGACACCACGGAAATTCGGAAAACGTTTAAGCCAGTTCTAAAATTGGCCCACAATAGTAACAATGTGTTGTCAAGTGTTGATAAGTGGCACCACGGATATAAGTATACGCCTGAAACGACTTCAAGAAGCTATTTCGATGACCTCCGAACAAAAGTTGCACAGTGCAAAGAGCTATTATCGCAAGCAGTCTCTCAAAGAAATATAGTTTCCCAGCCGTTCATCTCCGAAAGTCCTAGCAAAGAGGATAGGGATACTCACAAACAGAATTGTAGTTGTAAACTTTCCTCGAAACAGACGCCGTTAGTTTCCGTGTTTAACGCTGGAACTACCTTTAATAGGACTCCAATGTTCTCAGGGGCTGCCGATGGACTGCAGTTCAGTACATGGCTTAGAAAAGTAGAAGATATTTTCCGAATGAAGTCTGCAGGCGGCACCGAAACACAAAAATGCTACTTCATTATTGGTCACCTTGATGGTGGTGCAAGAGAAAGAGTTGAAGACCTTTCACCGCAGGAACAGATTAATTATAATATTTTGATTGATCACTTGAAAACACATTTCGAAGGACAACAGCAAAAGTATCTAGCCAGACAAACACTCGCTTTGTGCAAACAACAATCCGATGAATCGGTAATGGCTTTTGCTACGCGCATTAAACAACTAGTACGGACCGTTACGTCTGGTCAGTCCGACTCTGTTAGAAATGATAGGACACTTGAAGAATTCGTAGGCCGACTAAAGCCACAGATTCGCTACTATGTCAAGCTAGACAACCCGTCCTCGTTTGAAAAGGCCGTAGATAAAGCTCAATATGTTGAGCAACTACTTTCCGAGGCATTAACAGATGAGCTGATTAGCCCATCTTCAGCTTTGTTACCAGCGGTAAATGTTAGTGGCTCGGGCAGCAGCAGTGGCACTGCGCCATATGAGGGTTACAGTTGCGGACTATTAGGACACTTTGCAAGAAACTGTAGGTCTTTAGAAGAAGACTATGAAGATTTCGAAGGTGATTATGACGATAAAGAAGACATGTTTTATCAAAATAACTTTTTGACTAGACAAAACGGTAGTTCTTCTCGACCGGGAGTTAACCATATACAGTCTTCTCAGTTTGAAGGTAACACGCAAGACTTAAGAAACGAACTTGCAAACGCATATGCTAGAATTGACGCATTAATAGACCGCAATGAAGAACTCGCATCAGCTTTACACTACTAGCTTTGTGAGAATTACGGAATTTTTCATGAAATTTGCCGTTTTTTGTAAATTGACTACCGCCCTGTGTGAATAAACAAATGTTCCAAGATCCAACTGATGCTATTGCTGCATTCCCCACACAAGAAACGCAAAAGAAATACGGGCTTTGTTAACTTTTCTGTGTTTGATGGTTTACAACTGAGTTGAGTTTGACAATTTGACAAAACCAAAAAAGCGGTCAATCTTCAGACTCCCAATTTGCTGGTTTTGAACTATATTGTTCTTAGCTTACCGAATAACCGTGATACTGCTTTGCAATAAAGATACGTTAACAGTGGAAACTTGAAAAATGAGTAGATATGCTGACATCTATAGTTTTACATGCGCTAACACAGAAACCGAGTCACACGCCAAAAAACTTTCAAGTGTTGTATTCAAGGATTTATTAGCTGAGCTGCCACTAGAGAGATAGATTATTTTTGCGCACTAATTAAGATAAAAGTTTGTTCATTTTTGGATTTGATTTACGTTTGACAACACGATAATCATGGTGAATACAACTATTTAACTAGTTTGGAAACAAGGAAGTTACAACAAAGCTAGAAAAAAAAATCCTGGATGATAAAAAAGGAAAGAGAAAGAGAGAGGAAAAGTAAGAGGCGTTAATGTTGCGCATCAGTATAGAAAAGCTTATCAATCTTCACGCTTTACAGTGTCCTGAATGGGAAAAAAACTTTTGTACTAGATTTGAATGCGATACAACTAACAGCTTCAAATACGCCTTTATCGCTCAATGAGATCGACTTGTTTGCTCGAGACACCGACGATTGTCTGATTAGGCTGAAGACATAAATCCGCTTAATTACCCAAGAAGAAAACGAATGTAACATTGCTTACAAGAACAGGGAATTGGAATGACTGCAACACATCGACCAACTAACTGACGACCATTGCGAAACGTTATTTGAACATGACTATCAGCATTCAGCCACACAGTTCTCGTCTGTAGGATACAGATGTAAGGTTGAGAAAACGGACACGACATTTCACAGGGTTAACGATCTATCAGCTCGATCAAGGTGGGATTGATTCTACTTTGAGAAAACAACGAAGACATCTGTGCAAAAGACACCCGCAAGCTGGAAAATACGGTTAACGATAAACGCGCTACTCTACAAGTCAAGAACTACCGCGCGCGAGAACGACCAAGAGACCAAGGGCCTCTGCTGAGTCTACGGCAGGGTCTCTCCAAGACCCATGAATTGCCGATATCCCCGTTCTAGAAGTTCGAGGTCGAACTTATATAAAGGTGGGAGGTGTAAAGGTCACGCTGAGTTCCATTTCCAGTTCCATTTCCAGAATTCGTCCTTTGGTCTTTCCCATGAACGACGACACATTGTTTCTCTATCAACGTTCCCATGCACAGTCATCCGATATATTGTCGCCGAAGAAGCAGTATATAAACCTCCACCGCCACCGATCTAGGCCGGCCCGAGTCCAATAAACTCGTATTTGTCCTCTGTCTGTGTTTGTGTTTTAGACCTGTCCCACCATCCTTCTAATTTTATCCGAGTTTTTTTTATCAGAACTTACTGGAAACCCTTTATGTATTATTTGTATCATAAATAAAAATTTACCAGTCGATCTCAGGCATTATGAACGGAAATTTATTTTTCAGATCGCGAATTTGGAAATTAGCCCGAAATTAGCAAAACACCACCTTGCGGCGCCTTTTTCGTTATTAAAGTATACCTGGGGCCCTCTCGTTAAAACTGCTACTTTTACATGTGTAACCGCCCCTGTGGTCGGCGTGGTCAGTTGTTGTTTTCCCACAACCCGCCCGAAAACAAAGAATCACTCTCCCTTTCTATCCTTTTGTTCGGTATAACAAGAATATCGTTCTCTCTCTCTTTCTCTCTCTCTCTCTCCCTCTCTCTCTCTCTCTCTCTCTCTCAAGGGTTCAAATTCTTCGATGACCTCCACGAGTCTCCCACGATCTGATACCGAGTTTTAAACCGATTAACTATGATAACTATGCCATCAAACCAGTTTTAGTGTAAAACTACGAAAATATTTCTCTCATTGACACCAAAGAAACACGTTTTCTCCCGAACCGGAAGAACGTCTATCTTATGTTATCAACCCTACCACATAAAATGGTTCCTATCAAACTAAAAGTTTTATTTTAACTTGTTTTTTTTAGTAAATTTATCTTTTTCATTGAATTTTAAGGTTTTATTGTTACAATATCTTGTTTAGTATTGTCATGAACATCAACCCAACTCTAGCACCAGGTGTGAACCAGGCCAACTTTCCTCCACGGATACAGCAGGTGAGTGTGTGAGTGTGTGAGAGTGTGAGAGTGTGAGAGTGTGCACGTATGTACGTGTACCACTCATACGAATCAGTTTATCAATACTGTTAAGCCAATCAACTACGATCAGACGCAGCCTGGACCTTCCGGATCTCAAGTAGGAGGCACCGGAAGAATCGCAGTCATCAACGGCGTACGCTATGTTCTGGCGCCAGATGTAATTTTTTAAACTTTGTATCTGAAAAATGTTATTTTAGGGAAGTATCACAGGAATTGTGGATGAGATCTCGCCGAGTTATGGAATGGTCCGTTTGTGAAACACAAAACACACACACACACACACACACACACACACACACACACACACACACATACACACACTTTTCAGCCTGCAGCCATGGGAACGCCTTATGTGCCTACATTTGGACCAATTTTCACTGAACAAGAAGCCGCGAATGAGAGATCCAGGGAGATCAATGTTAAAGACGAAGTAAGGAAGTAGCATCAATACAAAAACATACACTCTTGCTAAGGATGATGATTATTGTGAAATCATCGAGGAACCACCGACGACTACGGCCACGGAAGGGCAGCAGGAGGTGAGAGAGAGAGAGAGAGAGAGAGAGAGAAACAGACAGACAGAGAGACAGACAGAAAGAGACAATGATTTCAGCCACGCAGAGAGACCGACTCCCAAACCACAACCACCACTGCCGAGCCACATCTTCCGGATCTGGCAGAGAGAAACAGTCAGCCCCTTCAGAACGACAACCAAACCAACGAGCCGCACCCAGAGCCTTCTTTACCTCAAGAACCATAGGAAGAAGAGCCTCCAAGATTCAAGAAAAGCACCTTTTGCGCTAAGTGCCGAGCGCATTTGAGCAAACATGTGAACCGATTTAGTAAGTTTAGAGCAATTTAGCGATGATTAAAATGGCTTTTTAGAACACGATTGTCCCTTCAGTCGATGCGATTGCAAGGACCATTGTCATCAGGTGAACCTGAACCGAGCATCACAGAGGAGAAGCAGGATGAGGTTCTTTGGGACACCGGTTATTGCCTGGTTTTTTCCATAATAGGGATCAATTTCAGTTGAAGAGGACGATCGCAAAGTTTTGTGCTGGCGAAACAAGACGAGAGACTTTGCCTTCATCTAGCAGGCGTCCACGGCAACAGACAGACTCTCCTTCTCCAAGCCCAAGGGATATGGAATCGCCGGATTTAGAAGTGCGTTATTTGAGAGAAAGAGAGAGAGAGAGAGAGAGAGAGAGAGAGAGAGAGAGAGAGGGAAGAATTGCCTGTGTTCAGACAACTCCGCCTGCATCAGGAACATCTTTACAGCCGAAAAAAGAGCCTGAGCAAGGGACTTCAGCAACTCCCCAAGTACGCCTAACGGTCACCGTTGATATAACAACTTCCAGGTCAAACCTCCTCCAGCACGCACCAGAATCCCAATCACACCCGACATATTGAAACTGTTCCAGAATGCTGAGATGATATGGAACGGGAGAGAATGTGTAATCCTCCCAGTAAAGAAGATCACTCCAGAAGTTTTGGAAGCCAGTGAGGTTAGGAGTCTAACTTGTGGGAGATTGAGAAACCAAGATAGAATTAGAGATGGTAGATCAGATCAAGTGGCCTAAAAGCGATTTTTCAAACCTCAAGCGGACAAGGAAGAAGCCAAGGCCAGTCTGGAAGTAGTTCATTTCCACAAGATCGTGAGGAGGAATCTTATTGCTCTACTTCTGCCGGGAGAACTCCTACGGTAGGAGTCGAAAGAGAGAGAGGGAGAGAGGGAGAGAGGGAGAGAGAGAGAGAGAGAGAAATGGTGAGTGACTGTGGGAACTTTCAGGTCAAGCAAGTGATAGCAGGCCCACTGATAGATGGCCGCTTTCCGCAAAGATGCACAAAATGTTCTTATCACGGAGAGATTGTTTTGCGCAAAGGTAATCTATCTCTTTTTCTTTCTCCCTCCCTCCCTCTCTCTCTCTCTCTCTCTACCAAATCATCTGTCAGGCCACCGCAACTGCCCAAGAACCAATTGCTCCTGTCCAATGTGCCAAAACCTCGACGAAAGACGCCTGGCTCAGAAAGACGAGGCCAAGGCTTTAGAAGCCCACAGACAAGTACGGATTCTCATTTTTAAAGTACCTTTTTTTCCTTTAGTTTTTGATCGATGGCCATGCCCGCCGATCTCGTTTTCCCCAAACCCGGAATTACCCGAACCTTCGAAGTACACTCGAAGGCCTTCTGGAAGACGAAATCGACGCAAAGGTAACAATTCAACAAGTTTCCTATAAGTTTAGCTTTCAGTCGCGGGAGATGTTTGCTCAAAGCCAGAAGGAATTTGGAGATGACGTGGAAGTAGATGATGAAGAGCTTACAGCGGAGAAGGTACCTCATACTGAATTCAATCAACTTATTTGGTTTCAGGATTTTCCATTTCAGTTTCAAAGAGGAAAGTTTCTTGGTGGGCTGAAAACTACTAGAAGGCGAAAAGGCCGCCATTGTCGTAGGTGCAGGATTCATGGCCAAGATGTTCCTAGCAAACGTAAGTGCCATCAGCGGAAGTTTTCCAGGTGGCACTAGGCGGCCTGAGGCTTCTAAGGCGACTCCAGGCGGCCTGACGTTGCTGGCGCGTCACGTCTGGCTGCGGGGCAGGCGCGGCGCACGAGTAATCATAGGCCGCCTGAGGCCGCTTGGAGCCGCTTAGAAGCGCAATAATTGAGAAAGTGGTCTAAAACTATGTATATAGGTCATATTACCTGCCCCTGGAGAAAATGCTTATGCCGAGGATGCAAGCAGCTAAATTTACACCTTGAGAGCATGCGCCGAAGGAAAATTGTAAGTTTTACAATATTTGTAATAAAAAAAATAGTTTAAAACCAAAATTTAAGAAGGAATGGAGTGAGGAACCTTTGGAAGAGGAATGCCTTGAGGAAGAACAAATTGAAGAGGATGAGACTTATGATCTTCCAAGTAGGGCTGCGAAAAGAGAGAAAGGCCTGAAAACCTGTCGTCGATGCAAAGGCCACAACGTCATCGTTCCCGTGAAGGGTAAGAAGCGGCTTTAAGCGGCCTGGGCCTAAATCAAGTTGATTCATTGAGGCACCCCCATGTAACAGGGCGCGCCGCCTAATCAACCGTCGCCGCCGTTAGTTTCACAGTGCCTAGGTAGTACAGTGGTAAGGCGTCAGGCTTATAAGCTGGAGGTCATGGTTCGGTCCCATATGCGTCGAATTCATTTCTTTCGCTTGTTTTGGTATTTGAATACGGTTTTGAAAAGTTTTCCCCTGGGTATTTAAAAATAAAGCAAAGGTATGATTCTAAATGGGTGCGTTTTTCAGGGCATCGCATTTGTCCTTGGTCTGCCTGCTGCTGCCCAGAATGCGAGAGCGTGCTAAAGTTAAATTCCGAAAGCAAGAGCCACAGTAAGTTTTCCCATATCGATCGTTTAAAATTAGATTAATTTTCAGGAGACTTGTGGAAATATTGACATCCCCTGAATCATTCGACTTTTTTCCAGTTGCAGCTGTTATTGCCGGAGTTTGAAATTAATTGTGTGTTATTTTTTACTGTAAACTGTACGGGAAAATTGGTTTACAAATTTTAAAAAAATGAAAAGTTAAGAAAATTATTGTTCGTTAAAGGAGGCATCAGATACCTCTTTGCGGCTCGATTTGTATATTTAGCTCGTTACTGTATGCGGCGGGACACCCTTGCCCCAGCCGCCGAATCCGTACGGGTGTGAAACGCGCGGCGCTACCATGTCAGACAGCCAGAGTTTTCTGCGTCTTTTCAGGCGGGAACATGAAAAATTCGAAAGTTTCGCCCAAAAAATCGATAGATTGGACGGACGCGTAAACACCGTGAGAGGGAGAAAGAGAGAGGGAGACACAGACAGAGATAACAAAATCTTAAACGACCGCCCGTAGAGACAGATACGGGTGGTCGTCGCCAGATGCCAGATTTCCTTGTTATCTCATCCCACATCTCCAAACACACCTTTGTGACTACGTCGTTAAGGGAACGTAGGCAGTACACCTGCCAGCCGACTTGGCTAATTTGTATCCGCCTGCTTAATGGTTACGGCGCATCTGAATGGGTACAGCGCCTCTCCTCTGAATGGGTTCAGCTGGCCCAAAATTTATATCCTTCGGCGCCACCTGAACGGCAAAGTCAATTTAGGTGCAACCTTCAGAGCCCATTCGGTCGTCGACCTTGTTGTGCAATGGTTGTCCTCTCCCTCTCCCTCTCCCTCTCTCTCTCTCTCTCTCTCTCTCTCTCTCTCTCTCGCTCTCTCTCTCAGCAACTTCCTTTACAGATGCAATCTAGCACTTCTGATCCTCTTCAGAAGCTAATCAACCTCCATGACAGTCAAATCCGCATCCAGGTAATACCATTTCTCCCCAACTTAGAAATCCTAATTTCAGCGTTACAACCTAGAATACGATCTAGAAGAAGAGCGAGTTTTGGAAGCAAAACGCCAGCATGTGAGATCCCTTCAAAATAGATCCTACGCAAGGAAGAAAGAAGACGTAGCTTCCGATCAGAAACCTGAAGATCATATTGTACTGAGTCCATGGCGGCACGACATCCTAGTTAGAAACATTTGTGGAAAGAATTACTATATAACTAGAAAGGTAGTCTACTTTTGCTTTTCCTAATGAAAATACATATTTAGGATGTTGTTCTTGGAATCGCTGACCCATTGCCTGACATCACGCAAAGGAAGGTGGTCAAGAGGGAGGAAGTTGACATTTGTGAAGAGGTATGTTGGTCAAAAGGACGTGAACTCACACGTACACACTGACGCACGTACACGCAGACACATACACACACTCATAGGATCACTTTCAGAGCAGTTTCTTATCAGAAACGCCTTCACAACCGAAGAAGGGCTTACAACATGTAACTTCACCGACTCGCCAAGTACGTCTAGAAGCATTCAAGATAATGCTTGCGATAATGCCCGAAGGAGACATGGTGTGGACAGGAGAGGAGTGCGTCATCGTTCCCAGAAGGAAAGCAACTACATCAAGTCAGAGACAACAAGGCTACCCCGGAAGTCATCAGAAGGATCCGAAGAATTCATCGACTCCTCAAGTATCCTTGCATCTGCCTCCATCAGGACCCCGAATCCAAGTAGCACCAGACATCGTGAACCTAGTTCAGAAAGGGGAGATGGTGTGGAATGGAAAGGAGTGGGTGGTTGTCAGGACGCAGAAAAGGGCTTCTGGAGATTTGGAAAGGCAAGCTTTATCTAGATCATCTCCGCCTTCAAAACTACCTATTGCTTCTTCGAAGATGAGGCATACTCTCTCTCGCATAGAGGGCGCTGACACTTTGAGGCGCTGGTCAGCAGGGTACTCATTTGAGTAGCCGCTAATTAGGGGTAATTAGGTCAAACTGAGGATGGCGAAACTCGCACCCGTATGGCATCAGACTCTCGTCTGAATGACCTCCCACGCCGTGCATCCTCTGGTTCGCTTACCTCTGGTTCACTTGCAATCTCACGTGAAAATCTTTGCCTTTTACTCAAGATTTCCGTGCAAGTGGACACATATGAGAATGTAAAGTTTTTGGAATCCCCTCGTAAGAGCGGGAAATCTTTGAAATTTCGTTGAAATGTTAACATTTTCAGTTCCACGAGTAGTTTCTTTCGATTTTTACTCATCCACCCTCGAAACAGCCCGCATCACAAATTCTGCGATAACTCCTTTCCGCTTGATTTTGGTAAAAAATCACAATAGCAAAAAGATTCTCGGAATCGCATGGGCTATCCATTAAACGAGTCAAATCTGCGAAAATCCACAATTTGATCCTTTTTCGGCTCATAACTCGCTTCAAAGACATTTTCAAGCAAAATCGCATTATACAAAAGTCTCTCTCTCTCTCTCCCTCTTCTCTGTCTCTCTCTCTTTCAATAAGCTACTTCCAGCCACTGTCATTCCGCAAAACCGACATCAAAAAAAAGTTCAGAAGAGGAGAACTCATTCATGTAAGTCTGATCATAACTAAACAGATATTGCTCTTCAGAAGACTGATCCAAGCTACGAAAGTATAATAACGTTATATGTGAGAGATGATGAAGGAATTGATCAATACACAGGTTTCGCCGTGTGCTGCAATTGTAAGGACTTCTTTGCCTTCAATGATCGTGGAATCCTGGTGTAAGAACTACAAAAAATTCACAACATGACCTGGTTGCAGCCAGCATGCTACTCAGTTTTGTACGGGTACAAATCCTGGGCAGAGCTTTGAAGAAGCGTTTCCTAGTATAAAAAAATTGATGGAGAGGGATGTTGGTGTAGCAGAGGAGGAGATGGCTGAACAACAGGTTAGTTTATCCTAGAGAGAGAGAGAGAGCTTTCTCTGTCTCTCTCTCTTTCTCTCCCTCTCTCCCTCTCTCTCTTTCTCTCTTCTCTCTCTCTCTCTCAAGCCACAATTTCAGGAATCTGCCGTCCCTCAACAAGACATTCCTCCACATACTCCTGATGGCCATGGAGAAGAGACCAATCTCACAGAGTCAGGCTTACCTCCTCCTATATTGAAGAAACCAGAAACTCAGAAGATTGCCAGTTCTGTTGTTTCTGAGGTAATTGGATAGTTAGGGATATCTGACTTACTTTGTCTTCAGAATCTCCTGATCTCCTCAGGCCCCGGAACAAGTGGTTCAACGGATTCGTCGATTTCCCATTTTTCCACACCTTCGGAGGCCCCTATTGAAGAAGAGTCAACTTCTTTCACTGCGGTGAGCTCTCTCTCTCTCTCTCTCTCTCATGGTAGCGCTGCGAGTTTCACACCCGTACGAGATCGGCGGCAGCGGCAAGGGTGGTCCCGTTGCATACAGTAATTAGCGACATTGGCAAATACAATTCGAAAAAAAGGGAGTGAACCCTAAGACTGAAAACGCTATTTTGCCACTTATGCTATTTTTCAGACCGATACAAACACATCTTTCCAAGAAACACCGGTTTTGGAGGTGGCAGTAGAAAGCGAAGTACAAGAAAATGAACCGACTTTCACAAATGGACAGGAACCTACGAATGCCCTACCAACAGTTGACGTAGGTGTACAAGGAAACACTTATACGTACACGCACGCACATACACACTTATATACACATCACACGTACAAATACACAACAACATGTACACATGCACACAAGCACACACATTGATATATACACACATACCCATACATACATGCACACAAACATATACATATCCATGTACTCACATGCACACTACAGATAGATATACACATACACATAAACACTCACACACTCACATGCTTACACACTCGCATACGCACACATTCGCACTCTCACACGCTCACACAATCTTAAAACCACACACACACGCACACACACACATACACGCATTCACACAAGCACACACTTTCAGAACGACTCCATTGATTCTGAATCTTCCTCTGTTACAACTCCATTCCTTCCTCCGGTGACCCCAGATGACGTCGATTTCTTAAGCTTTAATGTGGGTTTGAAAAGATTTCAGAAGATTTCAAAAAGAAAAGAAAAGATGAAAAGTCTGAAAACAAAAGATTTGTTTTCAAACTTTTCATCTTTTATTTTCTCAAAATTGTGAAAAAAAAAGTTCTTATTTAATTTCTGTTAGTGTTCATCCTGAAACATTTTAAATTTCAATTTGTCTAAACTTCAATTTCAGGCCGAGTACATTCTAAAAAGCCACGAAAAGGACATATCTGAACTTCAGAAATTCGTGGCAAAGAACTTGAATTTATTTCGAGAAATGGGACCTGCTTTGAAAAAATCCAATCCACTTTTCTTCGAGACCTTCCGAAAGATTTTGTTTATCCTCGCAATGCATCACAAAATGAGCATTAAGGAACAAATTAGACAGAAGGAGCCTGTTGAAAATGTGAGTTCTCTCTCTCTCTCTCTCTTCTCTCTATTTTCTTTCTTTCTCTCTCTCTATTTCTCTCTCTCTTTCTCTCTCTCTTTCTCTCTTTCTCACTCTTTCTCTCTCTTTCTCTCTCTCTATTTCTCTCTCACTTTCTCTCTCTCTCTCTCTCTTTCTCTATATCTCCCTATTTCTCTTTTTCTCTCTTTTTCTCTCTCTTCCTCTCTCTCTCTTTCTCTCTCTCCTACTCTCTCTCTAACTCTCTCTCTCTCTCTCTCTCTCTCTCTCTCTCTCTCTCTCTCTCTAATAAAATCCTTTCAGGTAGATTCACAGAATCTTATTCGACTTCCAATGACCCCGGAGAAGATGCAACAAATTGTTGAAAAGTGCGATGTGGGAGTTAAAGGAAATCAGCTGCTTTTGCTCCCACGCGTAGAGGTATTGTTGGAGAGAAAGAGAGAGAGACAGAGACAAAGGATCCACTTTCAGACAATGACCGTCTACGCCATCGAACCTATCAACCAGACCTCCCAGCCCCTCTACCACCCATTTGCCGAGTTGCCCTCCTTGCCCTCAACCCCTCACCACCCAATTAGCCTAAAAGTAGCTTCAGTCCCCCAAACTGGTAAGTGATCTCATGAAGACCACCCATAAAAACTCCATTAAGGTCCCCCCGACTCCTGTATGGGTGGTCCCGAAGGCCCCTTCCTCACCGAATCCTGTGAATTACCAGCCACTACAGTAATCCAAACGTGTGAGGAACCCCATCAATCGCAATCATCAGAAGAGCAAACCGAATCATTTCAAGATTATCAGCCAGGAAGTCTGGTTCCAGAAGCATCTATTTCACAGGAACCCCCTGAAAGTACTGAAACACGCTCTTGTGCTAAATGTTTCAACCATCTCAACGAAAAAGAGAAAATAGGTGGGTAGTTACCTTATTGGCTTACCTTATTGGCTATTGACTTGTTTCAGGCCACAATTGCCCCTACCTGGGATGCGATTGTTTAGAACACTGCCGGAGGCTGAACAGATTGCGTGAATATAGTAGGAACTACAGGAAATATCCGAATAAGGTAACTCCGTTTGGCTGCTTAAAGGGGAAGGACCGCGTAAAAATAATTTTTCTGATTTTGTGATAAAAGCCTAGATCTAATTCCCAGGATTTCGAAAAATACCTCTTTTACCCATTTTGGATCAAAATGAATCGATTTGGGAGCGCTTGAATTTTTGGGAAATTGTAGTTTGAATTGCCGCCAACTCTGCGTCTCCCCATTTCCCACACTCTCTCGCCCACTCTGGCCGTGTTTCCGTGCGGCAAACGCGTAAAACGGCCGTGTAAACGCGCCCCTTTTGCAGTCCAAATCATATAAAAGGGGTATGTTTCAGAATCGTGGAAACGATATCTATCCAATGAAAATGTAATAAAGATACTTTGAAAAATCAAAGACAAAATTCAGGAGGCATTGATGAGACGTTTGGACGAAGAAGGATTGAGTCCAGTTGAATGTACCCCAATCACTCAACGTACAGTATTCCCAGTCTCAGAATCCGAGCCTCAGGGTTCGCAAGTCCAACCTGATCTTCCTCTGGAACAATTGAAAACTGCAGCTGTTAAAGAAGAGGTAAGTTGGAGTGCAACGAGTGTGTGCGCGTGTACGTGTGCCAGTGTGAGTCGGGGAGTGTGAGCGTGAGTATGAGTGTGTGTGAGTGTGAACGTGTGAGTGTGTGTGTGTGTGTGAGTGTGTGTGTGTGTGTGAGTGAGTGTGTGTGTGCGTGACCGTGACTTTGAGTTTGAGTGTGAGCGTGAGTGTGAGTGTGTGAGCATGTGAGCGTGAATGTGTGTGAGTGTGAGTGTAAGTATAAAGACTGTGGATTTGAGTTTGAGAGTGCATTCGTGATTTTGTGACTTAATAATTGAGTGTGAGCGTGTGATTATGTAATTGTGTGAATTTGAGTGAGTATGTGACTGTGTTATGGTGTGAATGTGAGTAAGTGAGTAAGTGAGTGTGTGTGAGAGTGTGTGTGTGTGTGAATGTGAGGAACTGGATGTGAGTGAGTGAATGTGAGTACGTGAGTGTGTGAGTGAGTTAGTGAACATAAACTTAGAATTTTTCAGGAGGAGGAAGAGCCTGGACCATCCCATTCAGTAAAGAAAATTCGTTGCCGCAAATGTGAGGCCCACGACATTCCCTTCAAACAACATCCACGTAAAAGTGAGCTAATCTAGTTACATTTTAACCTTTTCTTAAACTTCAGAACGTCATTTCTGTCCCTTTGCTGACGACTGTGACTGCAAGAAACCTAAATGTAAAGCCCTCGTGATTCTCATGAAACAAGAAAAGGAAGACAGGATTTTGAAATCAGAGCAATACCAGGAACGGAAGAGAAAGGTGATTTTTCTGCTTTTTTTCGCTATTCAGGCTTTTTAGCTTTCTTTTTGTTTAAAAGAGTTAAAAAAAAGAATTTTCAGAAAAGAGAGCAGCAGCAAAAGGACTCCGTTAAAAGAAGAAAATCTCATCGAACCAATTAGGAACTGTTAATTTGTTTTGTTAATTGATTGTTTTGTTTATTAAAATGTAAAGATTCAGTGATAGCGTGATTGCATGAGTGTATGACTGTGTGACTGTGTGAGTATGTGCGTGTGTGAGTGTGAGTGTGTGTGTGTGTGTGAGAGAGAGAGAGAAAGAGAAAGAGTATGTGTGCGTGTGTGATTGTGTATGAGTGTGTGTGGGTGTGAGTGTGTGATTGTGATTGTGTGAGTGTTTGACTGTATGAGTATGTGACTGTGAGACTGTGTGAGTGTAAGAGTATTTGGGTGTGAGTCTGTGAAAATGTGTTTGTATATGTGTCTGTGTGAGTGTGAGTGTGAGTGAGTATGTGGGTGTGGGTCTGTGTGTGTACGTGTGTACGTGTGTGTGTGCCTGTGAGCCCCCCTTTAACCCACTTATCCGCTCATCCAACTGGTAATCCTGAGCCATTTTTAGATTGCGGTAAATGGTCCCAAACAGTAAATCAATCGATGGACCGCAGACCCGTAGCCTGACCTCGGTCGCATTAATTAACATCTGCCGCCTAACATCCATTTACCGATGTCTCCATTCTGTATTTGACTAATAGCTTCTGAAACGGTTCAAAATGGGTTTAACAGCTCTAAAGAAACAAATTTTCACTCAAAAAGGATATGGTATTACAACAAAAAAGAGTTGGGCAAAAAAGCGTCTCCCAAAATCTCTATTTTTCCTCATTTGTCTCAAATTCGAGATGTTCTTTTTTCTACTTTAAATCCTTTTTTCTTGCCTCAGAATCAAAATATAAATCCATTTCTGTCTTCAAAATTTGAAAATAATGAGTGAGAAAATAAATACAAGATGGGTGGTCTGTCTGGCCAGCTGGCAGCTGCCACGCGGCGATTCTTCCCAAACCCGCCAGGTGGATTATGTGCTGCGCGCGTCTGGCGACGGTGCCTCGCTTAAACAAACAATATATTGCGTCTAGCCAAGAACCTCTCTAATTCTCTCTCTCTCTCTCTCTCTCTCTTTCTCTCTCTCTCTCTCTCTCTCTCTCTCTGACTCTATAGCTCTCTCGCTATGGCTATATGTTAATTCTTGAACATTAATTAATTTAGAAACAAATTTCTTCATCAAAATTGCTTAAAATTTAAAAATAAACACTTTTCAAGTTGAAATATGTGGGGTCCACCAACTGTCCAGACTGGCCGACCCCGACGCATAGCGATAACGTTTCGCCGCTTTAAACATTCGTCTGCGCCGCTATATCACGCTTGCACATATGTGTTTTCTCTTTTTTGTTTGTTCTAAACAAACAGGAAGTGTGTGCGTGTGTGTACGTGTGTGCCGGAGCAAATAAGCATTTGTGAAAGTATACTTGTGTGCACACGTGTGCATGTGTGCACGTGTGTGCGCTTGTGTGAGTGCATGTGTGTGTGTGAATGTGTGTGCGTGTGAACCTATAAGCTAGATTCCCAACCAATATCCTGAAGCACCTCACGTTTCTCACATGTTTTGGTTATGTATATGTTTATGTAGTGTACGTGTGTGCAAGTGACCGTGTGTAGGCAAGCATGTGCGTACGTGTGAGTGTGTACAAATGAATGTATGTGAGTGTGTGTGAGTGCAAGTGTGTAAGGACGTATGTGCGGACATGTATGTGTGTATGTGTGTTTGTGTGTATATGTTTATGTGTGCGCGTGAGTACGTGTGGGAATGTAGGTTTGAGTGTGTGTACGTGAGTATGTGAGTATGTGCACATGTGGGAGTGTGCCTATGTCAGTGTGTGTATGTGTATGTGTGTTTGTGTGTATATGTTTATGTGTGCGCGCGAGTACATGTAGGAATCTGGGTATGATTGTGTGAATGTGAATATGTGAGTATGTGAGCATGTGTCTATGACAGTGTGTGTATGTGTATGTGTATGAGTATGAGTATGTGCGTGTGTGAGCGTGTATGAGTATGAATGTGTGGCTGTGTGGCTGTGAATGACGTGTTCTCTCACGTTTCCAGCCAGTTTCCCACTAACGGATCATTTGACCTACTTCTAATTGCCTACGTGTTCTTTTCTATGTTAATTCGTTCTTGCCAATCAAGTCCCTCAAATCAAAAGGACCCTCAAAAGGCTCCTGGATCAAATCACATCCAGATAGTATCTCATCCCGTCGGACTCGCCTTATTCTCCCTAATCCTCTCCTTTATCTCCCTAAACTAATGACATCGCCTCATTTTCGTTCAAACGTGCAATACAATAGATATTAAATACCCCTGACCCAGGGGTCACTGCGCCTAGACACTGACGCCTGCCATTGCGCGCCAAAACCCGCCATCGCCCCATTTTACCATACCGCGCGGCATACGATCCTTTATTTTTAACTTCTAAATCCCTTCAAATTGATTTTCTGAACTTCCAGTTTCAAAAAATAGGTCAAAATATCGATTTCTAACCTAGAATAATAGGTTACATCCCTGTGATGCCAATTTTACTTTTTTCTTACTTCCGCCTTTTGGATTCATTTTTTTTTCAGTTGAAAAAGCATTTTCTAGTTGAAACCAGTTTTCTACAGCTTAAAATTAAACTATCTTTCTAATTTTTTAATAAAACTTTGTAAACAATCGATAGTTAAGAGTAATCAAGTTGGGGTGGTCTAGGCCCCCTCCTGTTGGGATTGTTTGTTCCAGCGGGGGTCGTCTGGCCGGACAGACGGCCTTGCGCATTGGCGAAAGATCAACCGCGCACCATGCTATTTTCTATAACTCTTCAAATTGAGTTTTTAAACATAATTCTTCGTAAAAACTTGAAATAATGGTTTTAAAATGTGAAAAAAATGATTTTATTGCGGTTTTCAAGGTGTTTCTTCGCGTGTTTCTTTGTTTTCTTACTTCAATTTCAACTTTTCTGTTTAAAATTGGCATATTTGCTTCCCTGAGTATCCTACAATTCTAATGAAAAGCACCACAAATCAGCCGTGGCTCAGACATGGGCGTGGCCTATTCCACTACGTGAATTGATTGCAACTGGGGCTGCAATGGCGGCAGTGATGTGGAATCCCTTTACCTCACACACGTACACACGCTCACACACTCACTGGCTCACATTCACATACTCACACTCTCACACGCTCACAAACGCGCTTACAGACACACACTTTCACTTTCACTTACACACATGCTCATTACCTCACTTACTTCCGCACATTTACTCCCTTACTCACATACTTGCTCGCTCACACACACCCACACACGCTTTCACAGTCACACACATACACACTTGCAAACTTACACCTTCCCACAATCACACATGCGCTTTTTTGTTTATTCGTTTACTCACACACATTCACTCACTCACTCTCACACTTGCTAGCTCACTTACTCACATACTCACAATGGTACAGTCAGGCACATACTAACACACATTCAAATGCACATTCATTACACACTAACTCACACTCATTCACGCACACACACACACACCCACGCACTCAAGTCACACACACACGTTCCCACACGCTCACATATGCTAATTCACTCACCTGTCCAGGAGGAGCTGGTTCTGACAGTTCCTGAGATCTGCCCTACTGAAGGGTCTGATTCTTTTCCTGATTTTCCCCCCTGTTTGTTGATATTCCCAATGTACTATTTTCTTATATTGTGTTCGGTTTAATTACCCAAGTTTGAGGTCCTATAATAAATCATCTTCATCTTTATCAACTTGTACCGCGTGGCGCTTCCGAGGAGGAAGTTTGGGGCGAGCAAGGACCGGACTAGGGTAGAGGAGAAGTCTTCTTGAGAGGAGGAGACAAGATACGAACCACCGAGGATTTCTTTTAGTTAGTGTGTAAGTGTGGGGCAACGTGAATAAGTGTGCCAGTGAGCAAATGTGAGTGAGTTTGAGTCAGATACTGAAGAAAATCCTGTCCTGGTGGCGGAATCAGCTGTTCATCTGTCTCTGTCCCCAAGTCCACAGCAGTTGCCAGCTGAAGTTCAAGTTGAAATTGAAGTGCCCATAATGAAGGTATGAGAAACACACATACACACATTCACACTGACTCACACACACTCACACTCACACGTTATTACACGTTGACTTTCAGCTCACCCTGCCGTGTGGACTTGAAGTGGAGACCGTAAGGTCAGGTGGTCAAACTCTAGCCGTTTTGTCGACTCCTCCCTCGAATTCAACCCAGCCAATTGGTTTTTCGGTAAGTTTTGAAAATTTTCGTTTTTTATCGATTGGAACTTATACTCTTCTTTTGCAAAATGTTGTTTTCAGATGCCTCAGAGTACAGTGGGCATACCGAACGAAGTGGACTTCGAACCTGCTGAATCTGTCCTCCAGACTACTCAGAATCCTCAGCCTCAGTTTTATGAGCATATCAATACTGCTAATTTTGGGGCAAATATGGACATGGAATCAGTGATCACTGAAGAAGAGCCTGTTATGGAGGTTGCAGCAGGAGTCGGAGTTCAAACAAGCCCTCTGAGTCACACTTTCGAAGAAGGACCTGTAAATGAACGAGCTACAGTAAAAGTAAGTTTTCACGACCACATGGTTACACGGCCACACGTGACAGTGAACCTACTCACGCACACGCCCATTCACGACACCCAATCACACACTCACATACTCATTCACTCACTTACACACTCCCTCACTCTCACAATCTCTCACTCTCTTAGTGTATCATTGTCTCACTCTCTTATTGTTTCACTTTCTCATTCTCTCACTCTCTCACTATCTCATGCAAACACTCACACATACACTCACATTCACATTCACCATCACACTTCCACACACATTCACGCTCTCACACACGCATAAACTCCCACACAGACACTCATTCACTCACTTTCAGATCGAGCCGCTTGATTCTCCCACCTACAACTCATCCCCTGCTCGTCCCGATCTCACCTCTGTTCTTTCCGCAAGCCGGCGTGAAAGTGCCGATAACGTGAACAACGAAACCACCGTTGAGGTAGATTTTTTGAAAACAAAGATAAATTCCAGCTTTTAGCCAGAAACAATTGAAGAACTGGGTGAAACTCATATGTTAGCGGAGTTTGAACAGGCTGCTCCGAGTTTCCAGGCCTCTCAGAAGCCTCAGCCTGAGTTGATCCAGCCTGTCAATACTGTCGATTTTGGAGCTAATGTGGACATGGATTCTGAAATCACTGAAGAAGAGCCTGTTGTGGAGCTTTCGGCAGGAGTCGGAGTTCAAACAAGTCCTCTGTGTCACACAACCGAACCAGAACCTGTGAAAAGACCATCGACCGTGAAAGTATGTTTATTTCACGGACACATGGTTACACGGGCACACGCGTACTCTCTCACTCACTCACATACACATTCACAATCATGGGTCCAGTACATTCACACTCACACACGCTTACCCTCACCCACAAAAAAACACTCACATACACTTTCACACGCTTCAAACTCACGCGCCCACGCGCTCACACACTGGCCAGCGTGAAAGTGCTGATAACTTTCCTGTGAACACCGAGATCCCCGCTGAGGTAAATTTCTTCGAGATCAAAGTTTATCTTCACTTTCCAGTCAGAAACAATGCCTCAGAGAAATGTAGACATGGCCAACGTAGCGGAAATCGAACAAGAAGCTCCTGTTTTCCAGGCTCCTCAAAATCCTGAGAATCAGTTGTTTGAGCCCAAAAGTACTCCCGAATTTGGAACGAATGTGCTGCTTCACCTTCTCTCTCCTCTGTGCTTCCTGCAAGCCGGCGTGAAAGTTCTGATGACTTCCCTGTGAACAATGAAATTTCCGCTGAGGTTAGTTTATTTGACATCAAAGTTCATCTTCATTTTTCAGCCAGAAACAATTGAGGCTCAAGATGAATCCCAGGTGGCTGGCCCATCCACCAAAGATACACCTTGGAGTCACGTCAAAAAAGAAGTGACAGATGATCCTGACTGTTTTAGCAAGAAGGTAAGTGAACAATTCTAAATTTGAATTTCAAGCCAACCTTTCAGTGATCGATTTTGAAGTTCAATCTGTTTTCAGGCCGAGCATATTCTAAAGTACCACGAACAGTTCATCTCTGGGCTGTATGAGTTCTTGACAAAGAATCTCAGTACCATTCAAGCATCGGCTAAGCACCTTAAGATCACATCTCCGCTTTTGTTAGAAGCTTTTGAGAAGATGGAATTTGTGCATCTTATGCATAGACAGATGCAGGCTCAGGAAGAGTTTAAATGGAAGAAGAGCCAGACTGTGGAAACACAGACTGAGGTAAGTGTTTCTGTGAGTGTGTGAGTGTGTGTATGAGTATGAGCATGTGTGTTAGTGTGAGTGTCGCCGTGACTGTGAGGGAGCATGAGTGTGTGAATGTGAAGGTGCGAGTGAGCGAGTGTGGCCGTGATCCTGTGTGTGAGTTTGACTGTGGGTGTGAGTGTGAGAGCGTGTATGTGTGTATGTATATGTGAGTGAGTATGTGAGCATGAGTCTTTGACTGTGACTATCAGTGAGTGTGAGCGTGAGTTGGAGTTTGAATGTGACTGTAACAGTGAGAGAGTGTGAGCGTGAGCATGTGTGTGGCTGTACCTGAGAGTATGACTGTGAGTGAGTTTGAGTGTGGGAGTGTGCACGTGTGTGAGTGAGAGTGTTAGTGTTAGTGAGTGTGTGATTGTGAATGAGTGTGTATGTAAGCGTGACTGTGTGACGTGAGTGTGACCATGAGCATGTGTGTGAGTTTGACTGTGACTTTGCGTCAGTGTTAAAATGATTGTGACTGTGAGTGTGTGTGTGTGAGCCCGTGAATCCGTAACTTGCAGGATATCGATAGCTTGAATGATCAGCATGAAATAGATCTCCCCAACCAAGCTAAAGAAGAAGAACCTGAAGCTGAGGTACTTCCAAATCCCGAAAACTCAAAACTTGATTATTTTCAGGATGAGGAAGAAGTCGAGCCGGCCAAAAAAGGCAGAAAACGTCGCTGCCGTAAATGTGAGGCCCACGATATATTCATCAAACAACCTCCACGTTGCAGTGAGCTAAAATCAAGATATACCTAACTTTTCTTTTCCAGAACAGCATGTCTGCCCCTTCAGTGACGACTGCGACTGCCAAAAACCTAAATGTAAACCACTCATGATTCTGATACGACAAGAAAAGGAAGAATTGAGATTGAAAGGAGAACAAAGAAAAGAACGAAAGAGAAAGGTGAGATTGGACTTGTTTGTTGTTAAAAGCGCATTTTTAGAGAGCTGAAGAAAAGGAAAAGGAGGAGCCCGTGATAAGAAGATCTCGCCGAGCCAAATAGGAAGGCATTGTTAATTTGTTTGGTTAATTATTATGGATGTTTGATTAAAGATTGCGATTGCCGAGAAGTATAGAGGTTGGAGAGAGAGAGAGAGAGAGAGAGAGAGAAAGAGAGAGAGAGAGTTTTAAAGGGGAAGGACCGTGTAAAAATAATTTTTCTAATTTTGTGATAAAAGCCTAGATCTGATTACCAGGAATCCGAAAAAAACCTATATTACCCATTTTGGATCAAAATTAACCGATTTAGGAGCGCTCGAAATTTGGGGAAATTGCTGTTTGAATTGCCGCCAACTCTGCGTCTCCCCATTTCACACACTCTCTCGCCCACTCTGGTTGTGTTTCCGTGCGGCAAACGCGTATAATGGCCGTGTAAACGCGCCCCTTTTGCAGTCCAAATCTTATAAACGGGGTGTGTTTCAGTTTCGGGAAACGACATCAATTCTATGAAACAATTGTAAAGATACTTTGAAAAAATCAATTTTACGAGGTCCTTCCCCTTTAAATAAGGCGCAAACCGCAGTTCGGCCTTGGGTCATTGCGGCGTGGAGGTCAGTGTGATAAACAACTGTCACAAACCCATGCACATACTTAACCTTCATCGATTTTTCCCACTGAACATGCGGAGAAACTTAGTTCTATAATTGTAACCTAAATTATCGTTGTTTTTGAGAAACTGAAGATGAACCTTGATGAACATTCTTAGATATGCCTTTTCTTACTGTGATGATGGGTTATTTTGTTTTCCGTCCTAATTTTTCTTGGCTTACTATTACTTGCCTTATTCTTGGCTTACTGTTTAAGAGAAACTGAAAAAATAGCTTCTCAATTCTTGTGGTCTTTTAAAGGGGAAGGAAATAATTTTTCTGATTTTGCGGTAAAAGCCTAGATCAAATTACCAGGATTCCGAAAAAATACCTCTTTTACCCTATTTGCATAAAAATGAACCAATTTAGAAGCGCTTGAAATTTGGGGAAATTGTCATTTGAATTGCCGCCAACTCTGCGTCTCCCCATTTGCCACACTCTCTCGCCCACTCTGGCCGTGTTTCCGTGCGGCAAACGCGTAAAACGGCCGTGTAAACGCGCCCCTTTTGCAGTCCAAATCATGTAAAATCGGTGCGTTTCAGAATCGTGAAAACGATACCTATTCGATGAAATAAGTGTAAAGAGACTTTGAAAAATCAATTTTACGAGGTCCTTCACCTTTAAACCTTGGGATGCATAGTCCCCCAATTGTTCGATAGGTGTCCCTACTAGCCATAGCCTGCTGATTCACGAGTGCATCCATTACCGTGTGAGACATTCTGCGCTCACATACTATGGCATTTCCTTATCATTCACTCATTCACCGAACCTGCCACTGAAACAATTTTTTAGCCAGAAATCATGGAACTAGACCAAGAACATCCAGTGGATCCTATTCTTTCTAATCAAACTGTAATAGAGGTGACAGAAAGGAAAGATGAAATGATGATCAGACTTGTTTAGGAGGACGATGAGGAGTACTGTGAGATCATCTGCGAAACTGAAAGAACAGTGGAAGATATTGGTGACAGATTCAGTGGAAACGAAGTTCTTCAATCTGAGGTAGAATTTTATGTCTAGTACTTTCTTCCCTTTCTCTCTCTCTCTTTCTCTCTGTCTACCTATTTCTCTTTGCCTATCT
Organism: Oscheius sp. G VE-2021; assembly: GCA_022343465.1. Taxonomy (NCBI): domain Eukaryota; kingdom Metazoa; phylum Nematoda; class Chromadorea; order Rhabditida; family Rhabditidae; genus Oscheius; species Oscheius sp. G VE-2021. Next base: position 2,176,631 of record JAJQXH010000030.1, on the reverse strand, counting down.
TTTTCTACCAAGCCTTCTCTTTTGCTCTCTCTCTCTTTCTTTCTCTCCCTATCCCTCTATCTCTTTCTCTAAACAGTTCTCTTTCTCTCTATTTCTCTGCCTGTTTCTCTTTATCTTTCTCGACCTCTCTCTACCATTCTCTTTCCCTCTCTGCCTATCTCAACCTCTCCTTTCCTTGTTCTCTTTCTCTCTCTTTCTCTCTTTCTCTCTTTCTCTCTCTCTCTTTCTCTCTCTTTCTCTTTCTCTCTCTATATCTATCTCTCTTTCTCTTTCTCTTTCTCTATCTCTCTTTTATCTCTTCATCTCTTTCTCTTTCTCTCTCTCACTCTCTATCTCTTTCTCACTCTCTCTCTGCTATCTATCTGCCTGTTTCTTCCTCTATCCCTCTATCTCTCATTTTCTGCTCTCTCGCTCTCCCCCCCCTGTATAACTCTCTGTCTCTTTTTCTCTATCTCTCTATTCCTCCTTCGGTGCCCTTCGAACCAATATAGTATTATCAGGAGTCCCAGGTCTCTTCCAAAACACAAAAAATTCTCAAACAAAACATTTTTTCAAAGTTCAAAAAGGGAGAACTTGTTCAGGTACATGATTTTGACCATGCTTTCACAGTTTCGTTGTTCTAGAAACCTCATCCCAATTTTGACAAAATCAAAACCATATGGTCGAAAGACGATGAAAGTGGTTTACATGACACAACTTATGTTGTGTGCGTCGCGTGTAAGATGCTTTTCTGTGGTCCAACTAGTTTAGCCATCGTGTAAGATTCATAAATTCCAGTAGAACTCCAAAATGATAAGGTTTCAGCCGTCATTGTATGCAATTTTGTCATGGGAACAAGTCTGATCAAAGTAAGAAGAAGGTTTCTTCGACGTCTTCTGAGGTACTGAAGCAAAATCACTGAGATCAGGGCTAACCTTTGTCTTCAGAAGGCAGATGACCATTCGGGTCTAGGAACAAGAACATCAGAAGATTGCTTGACATCTGAGCCCCTTTCCTTTTCGAAAGTGATAATGACTCCAGCTTCCATTCATCAAAATCAGACAACGTCTTCTTCTTTGGCTCCATCTCTGACTCCGGTATGCTCTCTCTTTCTCTCTCTCTCTCGCTCTCTTTCTCTTTCTCTCTCTCTTTCTCTCTCTCTTTCTCTCTCTCTCTCTTTCTCTCTCTCTCTCTCTCTCTCTCTCTCTCTCTCTCTCTCTCTCGTTCGCGCTCTCTCTCTTTCTCTCTCTCTCGCTCTCTCTCTCTCTTTCTCTCTCTCTCTCTCGCTCTCTCTCTCTCTCGCGCTCTCTCTCTCAGTATGCGACAGGCTACCCTTGCCGCGGCCGCCGATCTCGTACGGGTGTGAAACTCGCGGCGCTACCATGTCAGACAACCAGAGTTTTCTGCGTCTTTTCAGGCGGGAACATTGAAAATTCAAAGGTGACCACCAAAAAGTCTATAAACCGATAAATTGAACGGGCGCGTAAACATCGTACAAGTAGTTTGTTAAAATCCCGATTATCCACAGGTGTCGCCAGAAATGGCCAAAATGGCGTTTTTTTAATGCAGATTTCTCCAAAACGACGCATTTAAACCCCGAACTGTTATTTAATTTCTTGAATAACTTTGCAAGCTATTTAATATGAGATAAAGTCAAAAAAAAGTCCCTGACGGTCACTTTAATCATTGTTTCAGCGAATCCAATCAATTAACAACAAAGTTACAATTCGATCGAAGTTCGAAAGAGGAGAACTTCTTGAGGTACACTCATTTGTGTCTCTCTTCATTTCTATCTCTTTAGTTCGATGATCCAAACTACACCTCAATGAAAATGTTATTCACCCGAAATAACACCGGTTCTCTAGAAGACACCAATCACGTTGTGTGCCGCAATTGTAGGAAAGTCATCTCTGCCAGTAATGATGTCAATGTGATGTAAGATCCACTACCTCCAACATCTAATTTCATTATAGAAGGCATATCAAGTTTCCTTGTCAAGCGATCACTCCCGTTCAGTCCTTCGAAAGAGCAAACCGTTATACAAGACGGTCGCGTGGGAAGGTTAGAAGGGAAGTAGAAGGCTTGATGACTGACTACTCCAGAGAGGTATGTTGGTGTGTGTGTGTGTGTGTGTGTGTGTGTGTGTGTGTGTGTCTGAAGAGCAACAAATTTCATTGCCTTCAGAAGGCTTCCAAGACAACTTGCGATACCATACACGGTGTGGAAACGAATTCTACGATTGGGGAAGAATCACCTGCCCTGGAGATCTTAGACCTACCAGAATCTGAGAAGACACAAACGACGGTAAAAGCTAGGAGAAGGACCTCGTAAAATTGATTTTTTTAAAGTCTCCTTACAATTGTTTCATTGAATAGACATCGTTTCCACGATTCTGAAACATACCCCTTTTATATGATTTGGACTGCAAAAGGGGCGCGTTTACACGGCCGTTTTACGCGTTTGCCGCACGAAAACACGGCCAGAGTGGGCGAGAGAGTGTGGGAAATGGGGAGACGCAGAGTTGGCGGCAATTCAAATCACAATTTCTCGAAAATTCAAGGGCTCTTAAATCGGTGCATTTTTATCCAAAATGGGTAAATGAGGTATTTTTCGGATTCCTGGGAATGAGATCTAGGCTTTTATCACAAAATTAGAAAAATTATTTTTACGCGGTCCTTCCCCTATAAGATGGTCAGATGTCACGAACACACAGGCTCACTAACTACCTCACTCACTCACTCACTTTCAGACCGAGCCCCTTGATTTTGACTGCAACAGCTTATCCCCTGTTCCACCTTCGATCTCATCAATGCCTTCTATAAGTGAAAGTGTGAAATGCGAAAGTGTTGATCATTTCCCTGTAAACAACGGAATCCCAGCTGAGGTAATTTTTTGTTGACAGCAAAAGTAGTTTTCAGTTTTTAGACAGAAAAAACTGAAGCCCAAGAGGCAGGGACTTCAAGGAAAGAAGAACCGAGGATCGACGTCAAACTGGAGGTGACAGACGACACCACCAACTTCTTGATCAAGAATGTGAGAAGACAATTGAAATTGAACTTCAGTTTCAATAAAACTACTTTCAGGCCGAGAACATTCTGAAGAAGCACAGTCAAAACATTTCTGAACTTCAGGACTTTGTGGCTAAGAACTTAAGCTTGTTTGAGGAGTCGGGACCTGCCCTTGAAAAATCCAATCCTCTGTTTTACGAAGTTTTTAAGAAGATCTTGTTTATCCTTCCTATGCATGATGAAATAGGAAATGGGGAACACATCGAAAGGAAGAAGACAATGGGAACTCAGACAGATGTGAGTGTTCTATCTCTCTAACTTTCTGTCTCTCTCGAACTATCCGTCTCTCTCTCCCTCTCTAACTCTCTAACTCTATCTCTAACTCTCTCTCTAACTCTATCTCTAACTATATCTCTCTACTATCTGTATTTCTCTCTCACTCTCTCTCTCACACACAAACTCTATGTCTCTCTCTCTCTCTCTCTCTCTCTCTCTCTCTCTCTCTCTCTCTCTCTCTCTCTCTCTCTCTCTCTCTCTAACCATCCTTCTCACTCTCCCTCTCTCGGTATTTGTTTTGCCTTTGTCTCCGTATTTGTTTCTCTCTCTCCTCTCTGAATAGGTTTCTGTCAGTCTCTCTCTCTCTCTTTCCGTCTGTTGCAATCATTGAATGTTTTCTATTTTTTTTAAAAAATTCATTTTTGAAACTTCTTTGCTTTCAATCGTCCTTTACTTAGAAACATGACCCAAACCTTGGATAAAACACATTTCATTCCGTTTGTCTTTATGAATATCCAGTGTACATTTGAGCTACTTTCTGCAATTTCAGGGCAATAAAATCGATCAAGAAACTCAAACAGAATCTGCATTTAGAACAAAAATCAAGAAAGAAATAGTTGAAGAGGCGGGAGAACCAAATAGTGGTTCTACTCAAGAAGAACGAGTAGAGGTGAGTGAGAGACTCAGTGAGTCAGTTAATCAGTTAAACATTTTTAGACTGCAGAAGAACAAGGGCCAGCCAAGCCGCGCAGAAAATTTCTTTGCCGCAAATGTGAGGCCCACGACATTCACTTCAAACGACATCCACGTAAAAGTGAGTTATTATATATGTATTTTTAACTTATTTCATTTCAGAACATCATTTCTGTCCCTTCAGTGACGACTGCGAATGCCAGAAACCGAAATGTAGAGCTCTTATGATTCTCATCAGGCAAGAAAGGGAGCGAATCGAAGAACGAAAGAGAAAGGTGGGCATTTTTCAATTGTTTTTATAATAGCCTTTTTCAGAAAAGAGAACAGCAGGAAAGAGAAGAGCCAGTAATAAAAAGGAAATCTCGCCGAACAATATAGGTGCTGATTAATTGTTTGTTTAGTTGTTATGGATAGTTATATAAAGAATTTGATTGCTAGAGAGAGAGAGAGAGAGAGAGAGAGAGAGATTAGAAAGAGATTAGAGAGAGAGAGAGAGATTAGAGAGAGAGATTAGAGAGAGAGAGAAAGAGAAAGAGAAAGAGACAGAAACAGAGACAGAGACAGAGACAGAGACAGAGACAGAGACAGAGAGACAAAGAGACAGAGACAGAGACAGAGACAGAGACAGAGACAGAGACAGAGACAGAGAGACCACCCATCACCCCTCCCCATATGTCGCCCCCCAGGCGTCGCACTGTGCTCTCCCTCCCAGCCGCCGGGTTGTTTGTGCGTCGGCCGCGCCGCGTACCCGTGCGGGGCGGTCGTGCATAATGTGTACGCGGCACGTGTTTGTGTGTGGCGCATTGATCCCCGTGCCATACACAAACACAGTATTCACCCATTACGCACCATCAGAGCACTTATGCCACCCCGCGGCCACCCACAATTGCGCCTCACTCGGCGGAACAAGCGGAGGTCCCAATTCTCACCTTTCCTTCAAGCCTGGGGGATTTAACAACATCCTAAACTCTTTCTGATTCCATTCTCATTAGAATGTATCACCCTAAACCGTAAAGTTACCAATCCTTTCGAAAGTTCCTTCACTCATTTCTCACCTCCTCGAATTTAAGCGCAATTGCAGCTGTTTTTCGAGGTACAGGTGCACTTCTACTGACGTTTGTCGCCATTTCCAAGAAAGATCCCAGATCTTTCGCTGTTTGTGAGGTTAGAACGGGAAGAAGTGAGAAAAACCATCTAAAAACGACACATTCATGCATTTTTCTCGAGCGCCCGCCGCGAGAGATGAGTCAGAGCCACGTGTCGAGAATGTGAACAATTGGGAGGAACACTTGGTATTCTAGCTGGTTGTTCTGTTTTTGTCTCTTTATATGTCTCTCTCTCTCTCTCTCTCTCTCTCTCTTTTTTTTTCTCTCTCTCTTTCTCTCTCTCTCTTTCTTTCTATATCACTCTCACTCTCACTCCTTTCTCTGTCTCCTCTATACCTTTCTGTCTTTTTTCTCTCTCTCCTCTTTCTCTATCTCGCTGCCTTTCTTTCTCTACCTATGTTTTCTCTCTCTCTCTCTCTCTCTCTCTCTCTTTATTCCTCTTTCTTTATATATTACTTGGTCTCCTGGAAGTTTTACCACATCACACCAATGTTTCAATACCAGTTTATTTTTTGCGTTTCTATGATAATGATACTCAGTCAAACACAACAAGCACATTCAAGAGCTTTACGACTTTTTGGAACCATATCGATTCATCGTCGAAATCTGTTAGATTTTGGCACACAATTCCAATAGTTCAATTGATTTTCTTTATTTTCAAAATACGATACTCTCTCTCTCTCTCTCTCTCTCTCTCTCTCTCTCTCTCTCTCTCTCTCTTTCATTTACTATCTCTATCTCCCTTTCTCTCTTACACTTCACAAGTTGATCAATCAATATCTTCCCTCTCTATCTTTCGTTTGTCACCAAAAAACTAGGTTTTGCCACATAACTCCAATGTTTCAATATGTGTACTCTGCGTTTCTGTTATACTTTTCTGTTACTCAGGCAACATAACAATCCAATTCACACTTAACGACTTTTTAGACTCATATCGATTCGTCATCGAAATCTGTCAAATTTTGGCGCACCATTCCAATAGTTCAATTGATTTTCTTTATTTTCAAAATACGATACTCAGGCAAACACAGTTAGCAAAATGAAGCAGGTGTCAAAAAGAGCTCTTTGAAAAACAATCAATTAATACATTTAACTATTTGAATTTAAGTTTTGCTTGTTCAAAACAATGAAAAACTATTGATTGACTATTGAAAAACCTTTTTTTCGCTTTTTTTTTCTATGTTTAGCCCCGTGACTCGGCGTGCCCGTGCGGCCGCTGTTTACCGGCGCCGAAACGTGACCGTCCCCGACCACTCGGCCCTTAGTCATTGATTGCTGCCCTCTGACGTCACTCCCATGCACGTTCCACACCCAACAGCCATTCTTACCTCTTTCTTATCTCCTATTTCCATTCTTCTAGGGTTTTAGGGCATTTTACCTCCCTTTCCCTTAACTTTAAGGCCTTATTTGAGCTTCCTAAGGTCATTTTCTGAAAGTTTCTTGGGAAAAACGGGTGGTTCTCACCCAAATTCGTAGTTTCTCAGAGAATTCGCAGAATAGGAACGCACAGCCACCGCCAGTCGTCAACAATGGGCTTTCGTGACGCGGTCGCGACGCCCGTTCAATTGCACACGGCGCGTGCTTTCACTCCGCTTTCCTTTATTCTGTCGAGAATTCCAGAAATCAATCAACTTTTCCCTTTTGGTTTCCATTTTCGCATTTATTATTGTTTTATTCCAATTATTATAATCGATTTATAGTACGAAAACTATCAAACAGAGCGAAAATTGACCATTTTTTCTTAAAATTTGGTCTAAAAGCTATATTTTTGCTTTTTTTATAGTTAAACTGAATGGTTGATCATATAAAACTTAAAATACGTTTGAAAAGCGAAATATATAAACTGTTTGGTCAGCTGCCGCCCGCCGCGATGTCTTAAGCGAGACCCGGCCATTGTGCACCACCGGTCCCGTGGTGTAGCGGTTAGCACTCAGGACTCTGAATCCTGCGACGGGAGTTCAAATCTCCCCGGGACCTTTCATTTTTGCTTTATTGTTTTAGCCAATATAATCGATCTAAAACCTTCTATATGTCAAAAATACTGTGGAAAGTTTTATTGTGACTAGTTTAAGCGAGTTTCAAGGTAAAGTGATGTGGAAAGAAGGTGTTTTGATCTCAACTGGACGCAAAGAACAAAACATGTTTGTGAAATTTAAATGTTTTTCGTGGCAACGGTTCGTTTGCTTGTTTTTCACACCCTGTGGCCGCTCCAAAGCCCTCTTTGTTTCTTTGTTTCTCTCTCTCTCTCTCTCTCTCTCTCTCTCTCTCGCTCATACTCTCTCTCCCTCCCTCCCTCCCTCTCTCTCAAGTCTCTCTTTCAGATGGAAGTTGATTTAAAACCTGGAAAGCTTTTGGAGAATCCTCGAAAGAGAGAGTGGAAGGAGGAAATCGCCGCCAGTCTTCTTACTCATCCCGCGGGATGCCCCTCGGAGAGTGCGCCACGGCACTTTCGGACCCAGTGGAAGGGTAGCATAGTTCCTATGAATGGTTAGTTCTGTTTTTCTCTCTAACTATCTCTCTCTAACTATCTCTCTCTATCTCTTACTCTCTTTCTCTAACTGTCTAAATATCTCTCTCTCTCTCTCTAACTTTCTATCCAACTCTTTCTCTCTCTCTCTCTCTCTCTCTCTCTCTCTCTCTCTCTCTCTCTCTCTCTCTCTCTCTATCTCTTACTCTCTTTCTCTAACTGTCTAAATATCTCTCTCTCTCTAACTTTCTATCCAACTCTTTCTCTCTCTCTCTCTCTCTCTCTCTCTCTCTCTCTATCTCTTACTCTCTTTCTCTAACTGTCTAAATATCTCTCTCTCTCTAACTTTCTATCCAACTCTTTCTCTCTCTCTCTCTCTCTCTCTCTCTCTCTCTCTCTCTAACTTTCTATCCAACTCTTTTTCTCTCTCTCTAACTCTCTCTCTAACTCTCTCTCTTTTTCTCTCCCTCTCTCTAACTCCCCCTTTCCAGATCACTCCGACAAAGAAGCTGTTCTCTACACCTGTCCCACCACAAATCGTGACTATCGCTTCATCCTCCACCGGAAAAATCACCAGAAGGCCGATAACTACGCCTGCGCCAGATGCAAATCGAGGAAGAAGTACGTCCGTATTCTGGTAAGAAACCCTTTTTAAATTCTTCTGGAAATTGAGAATTTCAGATTTCTGGAGAGTACTTCTTGGAGGATCCGGCTTCTCTTGAGCACATTTGCTATTTAGATGCGGATGAGTTGAAGAGGGCTAGGGAGAACAGTGAAAAGCTGAAGTCATTGGAATTGATTAAGGAACGGCAGAGATTGGGTGGGTTTTCACGGCCACACTGTCACACGATCGCAACACACATACACACTAACACAGACACACACATACACACGGACATACAAACAAACAAGTAGACACGTTCACACATTCACTCATATAAACACAGAAGCACACAGATGCACATATATACCGCTACACACGTTTACACATGCATACATACACGATCACACATACACAAACACACATACATGCACTTACACGGACACACATGTACACACTCCCACTCATACAATCACACAGTTACACATACACATATGTACACATACACCCATACATACAACCACACATACACACGTCCACATATACACACACTCTCACCCACATAAATACAATCACATGCTCACGGAGACACACGTACACATATATGCACGCGCACATTGGCTCACATATACATACACGCATGCACGCATACATATGCTCACATGCACACTCTCACACATACACACGACCATTCACGTGTGCACATACACATACACACGCAGAACGGCTCACATGTTCACACTCACGCTCAACAATCACAGAATCGCACTCACTCATGGATGGACACAATACACATACTCTCTTTCGTATATACATACACACATACATACTCACAAACACACAATCACACATACACACCTACATACAAGCACACACACATATACACATTTACATTTGCTTACATACAACACATACACACTTACTCACATACTCACATACACACATCTAGCACACATTCACACAAACACACGTGCACACACTCACGCGCACACAATCACACTCACTCATGGATGAAGAGTCTTACTCAACATTTTCAGTGAAACGCCAACGAGCCCTGGTGAAAAACGATGTGTTGTTCGATCTGGCGAGCATTCCGCACGAGACCCCGGTTTTTGCTGTGAACACAATCGCCCGTCTCTTTGAGGACACTTCTGGATCTGCGGATATTCAGTGAGTTTCTCTCTCTCTCTCTCTCTCTTTTTTTTTCTCTTTCTCTCTCTCTCTTTCTCTCTCTCTGCCTCTATCTCTCTCTTTCAGACCTGTCTCTCCCTGCCTCTCAGCCACTGGTGACGAAGAAGAACCCGAACAGGACCCCTCCACCGCCAGTTCCCTCCTCGACACCCTCTTCAACAGCACAATCAACGCCCAACACAACCATCCCACAATCAAGACTGAGCCAAACACAGATGAGCGGCCTGAGGTTTCTGATCCAGAACTTAAGGTATAGTACCCCTACAGTACTCTTCTAACTATATGACTTCAGGAGCCTCCCGTGATCAAGCGCCCTCGTTCCGAATCCTTCGCCGTCTGCCCCTCGCCGGAAACAAACGACGGAAGCTTCCAGATCAGCCTCAATAGGGCACTCTCCGGTCTGAGACAGGAGACTAGAGCCCTGGCGGAGAATGAGATTCTGAGATTTGTTTACAGCAAATTGTATGAGAAGTATGGACCTCAATAATCACTTTAATTCATTGGATATCCACCGGTCATGGGTTTTATTTATTGGATGTGGTTCATATTGTACCATAATCAAATATACATATGTACAGGATTAATAAAGGAAATATGTTTACTCTCTTTCTCTCTCGATCTCTAGCTTTCTCTCTCTCTCACTCTCTAATCTAACCATCTTCCAATTTCTGCGTCTATAACCTTCTCCCTGTCTCTGCGTCTCTAACCATCTATCTCTCTCTCTGTTTCTCTTACCATCTCTGTCTCTGCGTCTCTTAACACCTTCCTGTCTCTGCATCTCTAACCACATCGTGTATCTGCGTATCTAAACATCTTTATATCTCTGCGTCTCAAACCATCTCTCTCTGTTTCTCTATTCATCTCTGTCCCTGCGTCTCTAACAATCTCTCTCTCCCTCTCTCTCTCTTTCTCTCTCTCTCTCTTTCTCTCTCTCTCTTTCTCTCTCTCTCTCTCTCTCTCTCTCTCTCTCTCTCTATTTCAATTGTCGTTCCCTCTTTTTGCCTATCTCTCCCAGCCCTCTCTCGCTCTCACTCATATTTTCTTTCTGTTTCCCTTCCCCTCTCTTCCTCTCTCTCTCTCTCTCTCTCTCTCTCTCTCTCTCTCTCTCTCTCTTTTCATCTTTTCCTTTTGCTCTTTGTCTGTGTAACTTTCTCTCCTTCTCTCATTTTTTCTTTTTCTCTTTCTCTCTTTTTATTTTTCTCTTTTTCTCTTTTTCTCTTTCTCTCTTTTGCCTTATCTTTCTCTCCCCCCCCCCTCTCTCTCTCTCTCTCTCTCTCTCTCTCTCTTTCTCTCTCTCTCTTTCTTTCTCTTTCTCTCCCTCTCTCTCTCATTCTCTCTCTCTCATTGTCTCTCTCCCGCCCTCTCTCACTTTCTCTCTCTTTCTCTTTTCTCTCTCTCTCTCTCTCTCTCTCTCTCTCTCTCTCTCAAAAACTACCTTTTTACCTCGAAAATCGCCCTTTACTTCGTTGAACATCGCCAAAAACCACTTTGCACACCCGCCAGTGACCGCGTGGGTCGTCCAAACAACACATAGTTCGTCCACGTGTCCTGGGTCTCTTTCTCTCTCGCGTGCCTGCGTCCTTTCGCCCGGGTGGCGTGATCGCCTGCCGCAGGGCGCCAGATAAAAGAACCCAGCTCTTCCGCTTCTCCTTTTGTCATCATCCTAAGTGACCCTAGGGTCTTAAATCCCAAAATTGCCTTCAATATCCTTCTAAAACTATTTTCTAACGTCCAAAAATCAATTTCCCGCTAGAAATTAGACTAATCACTCCTTTTTTCAGCTTTTCCTGCCACCCAGTATTTGTTTAGATGCGCTGGTCTTAGATTCCTCTGATAAGCGCTGCTGATAAAAGTAAGCTCCTGGGGTTTGTACCCTACTGTAGCGATTTTATCTTTAGAAACTTTAAAAACTACCTTCTCTAATGCATTTTATTAGGTTTTAGGCCGTAAAATCGTTTGGACGCTATTTTAGGGCGTGGAAATGTCGCGCGGCGGCATTATTCATTCCCCCTGCAAACATAGAGCTTTCGCCGTGATGGAAAGTATTAGTTCCGCCTTAAAACTGTTTTTAAACATTTTTATTGTTTTTTACATCCTTTTAATACAATTTTTACTACAAAATACAATTTTAAAACCCCTGAAGCCACAGCGCCGCAACTTTTCTCTGAAAGTAGGTCAAAGCGGAAAAAGGACTTTCGCTCTCGTCACCTGTTATGAATGTTTTCAGCGCTCTTTTTTTAATTTCTGAAACTATGGTATTACAAAATTTGTCAACCTGCCAGACAAACGCCCAGGGTTCGATCCCAACCG
>JAJQXH010000030.1:2100000-2160000 GCA_022343465.1 Oscheius sp. G VE-2021 | reverse complement strand
GAGAGAGAGAGAGAGAGAGAGAGAGAGAGAGAGAGAGAGGAAGAGAGAGAGTGAGTGAGAAAGACAGAGAGACAGAGAGACAGAGAGAGAGAGAGAGAGAGAGAGAGTGAGAAAGTGAGTGAGAGTTAGAGTTACAGAGAGAGAGAGAGAGAAAGTGAGTGAGAGTTAGAGAGAGAGAGAGAGAGAGAGAGAGAGAGAAAGTGAGTGAGAGTTAGAGAGAGGGAGAGAGAGAGAGAGAGAGAGTGAGAAAGTGAGTGAGAGTTAGAGAGAGAGAGAGAGAGAGAGAGAGAGAGTGAGAAAGTGAGTGAGAGTTAGAGAGAGAGAGAGAGAGAGAGAGAGAGAGAGAGAGAGAGAGTGAGAGAGTGAGAAAGTGAGTGAGAGTTAGAGAGAGAGAGAGAGAGAGTGAGTGAGTGAGAAAGTGAGTGAGAGTTAGAGAGAGAGAGAGAGAGAGAGAGAGAGAGAGAGGGAGAAACAGAGAAACAGAAATCGTGGGTATTTTACGGCGCCGTGTCGATACCCAAATTGTATACCTGCCAGTCGCAGTTAAATGGCGCATAGCTGGTTGTCACGGCATTTCCCACCACAACGACCAAAGGTCTCTACGCGTTGGTTCCACTTTTCCTTTCTTATGCGGTAAGGAGCTTAAGAACTTAAAATTTAAGCAATGACATTAAGGAAGTCACTGGACCCACTCATCCTTTAATTCCTTTAATCGCACTCATCCTTGAATCGACCGCATTTATTGCACGACCGTGTCCAGAAAATTTTAAAAATTCAACTTTTTCAGCTTTAAATAGACGTTTTCTTATAAACTAACTTGGTTTATAATGCCAAAATGTAGTGCAGTTTCATTGGAATCTAAGGAGCCAACAATAGATAAAAGTGCATGTTCATAACAAGTGTATTGGTCTGTTCAGTGGCCATGTAAGAGGTGGTCAGCAGGGTACTCATTTGAGTAGCCGCTAATTAGGGGTAATTAGGTCAAACTGAGGGAAAGGGTCACAGACGGCGAAACTCGCACCTGTATCGCATCAGACACTCGTCTGAATGACCTCCCACGCCGTGCATCCTGTGGTTCGCTTACCTCTGGTTCATGTTAACATTTTCATTTCCAAATAAACTTTCTTATTAAATATAAAATTTTATATATATATTTAAGTTAAGTTAACCCAAAATTCCCAAAATCGTGTCTAAACCACTAAAATATTCATCCACATGTGTCCCAAATGGCCCATTTCGGTCCATCCACTCATTTTGGTCCCATAAATTACTAACCACACGACCAAGGTTCGCTCCCAGTCGGTGTCTTTTTCTTTTGTCTAGCTCTAGTTGACTAATATGATAACTTCAAACATATTTTAGGCATTTTACACAGTTTTAAAATTAATTTCACCATTTTTTTTAATAGGCGGGCCGGCCAGGATTTGAGAATCCTAATGTTATCCTAACACGAAATTTCCAAAATCGTCTCAAGACCACTAAAATAATCATCAGCATGTGTTCCAATTGGAATAATCGATGTATTTCCCACACCGCCCGGCCGCCCCCCGTAATTTGAATTGGCATAGATACACAATGACACGCCGTTCCCCCGCCACCGCTCTATTTTTCCACTGGAATCTCCCGAAATTCTCGTTTTTACATCAATTTTCAGTTTCTATGGCTCAATTTTCAATTTAATATTAATATTTTAGCTTATTGTCTATTCTAGTCTGCTACCAGCAGCCAGGACCAGGCCAGCGTTGTTGTGTGTCCAACTGTTTGCCTCCCGCCATGTGATTCCCTTTCTCACTCGAACGTCATCGAATTTTCTGTTGCGAAACACGCATTTCAACTTGTTTTCTCTGGAATTCCTATTTTCGTCCTTTATTGATTGGGAAATTTGAATAATCGTCATTTTCGGTCTACTTTGCTCTTTGTTTTCCGATTTCACGCCTTTTTTCTGTTGTTTTTGATCCGCAAGGCGTCTGACTCTTGTTTACACGCTTCTTTTGACAATTAGAAGCCGCTTTTGGCAACCATAGGCCGCTTTTTTCAATTAAAATCCCCTTTTTGACTATCAAAGGCCGCTTTACCTACTTTTGGCAATCAATGGTTGTTTTTGGCAATTAAAAGCCGCTTTTTGGCCATTAAAGACCGTTTTTGGCAACCAAAGGCCGCTTGAAGCACTCGTTGTTTAAAAAAGAAGGCCTATACAGCAATAATTGGTCCCATCACGATTCAAATTGATGATACGGTATCAATTCCACGTTTATTGATTAGCATATTCGTTAGCCCTGTTTTCAATTTATGTGTTTTCATGTATTTTTTATTTGTTATGTGTGTGTTAATTTACTTAAAAAATCATTTCTGTCATCTATTTTAAAACTATTTGTTCAGAAATTAGAAATTTTTATAAATTAAATGGCCCTATCTAGCGGCTTTTGATTTTAATTCCCTTAATTAGTGATTCCTCTCTTTTCTTTCTTTGACTTTGTAAAATTATATTTTTTAAACCTATTCCCTTTTCTGAAATTCTCTTTTCCGTTGCGAAACACACGTTTCAACTTGTTTTCTCTGCAAAGTCCTATTTTCGTCACTTATCGATTGGGAATTTGAATAATCATTTTCGGCCTACTTTGCACTCATTTTTCCATTTCCACGGTTTCTTTTAGTTGCTAGTTTTACAATCGATTTTTACCTTCTTTTTGGAAATTAAAGGCCGCTTTTTGACAACCGTAGGCCGCTGGAACAGGTGCGAGGCCTACTTTCTTTCGGAATTCTCTCGTGTCAATATTTTTCCTCAGAATAAATTAGAAATTCCCTCTTTGTTCAAAATTAGGGCCTAAAAATGAAGTCTGTTCTTTCTGGTCCCACCGCGATTAACAGTTTGATACGGTATTTAATCCACGTACGTAATTGATTAGCATGCCGTTTAGCGTCGTTTTCCATTGTTTGGTGTTCCATTATCTAATTACTTAAAATTCATAGTTTAACCTCAGTGTGGTGCCGCTGGATTCTTTATTTTTCGATTTTAAGATTCTTTAAAAGTGATGAGAGATGATTATTTTTCTTTTTATTACCATTTTCCTGTTTCTCTTTATTGCTCTCTAATTTATTGCTTGTTTTAATAACTAAAACCCCTAATTTCAATTCAGAAATGCCTGGGGTCCATACCTTTTACGATGGATCCACGCTCCTGCAGCCGCTGGCCGATAGCGTCGGTCTAGGTGTCGATAAGGTAATTTAATTTATTTTAATTAAATCGATTTAAATTTTTTAAATTGTTTAAATTAATAACATTTTAAAAATACGTTTATAAATAAATATATAAAATTTCAGATCAATTTCGTCCTTTGTATGTTCGCCTCCCTGCCGCTGGCCTTCATCTACCAGACATTCCTTCCTCCTGGCAAAACGCCAAGACAGGTATTTAAATAAATTTTTTATTTATTAAATAAATTTTTTTTAAAATTTAAATCTAAAAAATAAATATTAAAAAAAATTTAATTATTTAAATAAAATTTCTAAAGAAATAAAATATTGATTTTAGGTCCGGGCGTTGGTGCCTCTCCTCATCGGGCTGTCCTTCTGTTTCTTCTGCTTCGGGAGGGCGGTGAAGCATCTCCTCTCCAACTGTCTCATCAGCTACGGAGTCATCTACTTCTCCCCGCCGAAACATGTGCATATGTACGTTTTTTGGCTTTTTTGTTGCCAAAAAGCGGGTCAAGCCAAAAAGCCGCTTTAATTGATTGACTCTGTTTTTACTCAAAATTTTATTGGAAAGGGACAACTCATCCACAGGACGATTTTTCCCTCAAAATGAGATTTATTCATTTTTAGAGAAATTCCAGGTTTAAAATTGTTTCCAAATAAAATCGGAAAATTCTGAATTTAAAGACAACTGAAAACATGATTTAATTTTAAAAATAATGCAAAAAATAACTGAATTAATAATTAATTCTTTAAATTTAACTTTCATCTTTGGATGAGTTGTCTGGAATATAATCAGTGGCATTTGACCTATTTTCTGGTGAATTGCCACTAATGAATCAATAATTGAATTTCCAGCCGCTTTAAATCGGCTGGCTGGTGGAAATATCGACTTTTGGCGTGATTAGCATACTTTAAGCCGCTTTTTGACTCAAATGGCAGCATACGGCCTATTATTCTAATTTGAAGAAGAATATTTTTTAAAGCTAAATCATGGATTTTGGAACTTATAGCTATACATTTATGAGTCATTATTCTATTTTAAATGTAAATATTAATAATTTTAAAAAAATTCCAGGTTTAACATTGTCAAGACTTCATTTGGGTTGAAAATATGATTTTAATAGAAAAATAACCGACTTTAAAATAAATTTTACATATCCAACTTTCAGCTTTTGACTAGTTCTCCATTTCCTTAATTGCAGAAAAGCGGCCTTTGGTTTTCAAAAATGGGGCCTTTGGATGCAAAATAGCGGCCTTTTGTTGCCAAAAAGCGGCTTTTTAATTGAAAAAAAAAACAGGTCAAGAGGGCTTTGGATGCGAAAAAGCGGCTTTTAATTACATATCTAACCGTATATTTCCAGCGTTGTCTTCTGTTTCTCGATGGGCTACCTCCTCTGGATCCACTCCTACCGCTGGATGCTCCTCACCTCCTACACCGTGGACATCACCGGACCCATGATGGTCGCCGTCCAGAAGGCAATCCTCTTCAATATTCAGGAAACCCTCATTAATTCCAGATCACAACCCTCGCCTTCTCCCTCCACGACGGCCTCGCCCGCAAATCTGAGAAACTCTCCGAGATTCAGAAGAAAGAAGCCGTCAAGTTGGTCTTTTTATAAATTTTTTAAATGAAAAGTGAAGGAAAATAATGAATTTGTTTAGTGAAATCCCCTCTTTGATAGACTACATGTCCTATATCTTCAACTTCCAGGTAGTTTCATTGCGTAATATTCCTAATTTCGTGAATTTAGACCACTCTGACGGGGCCTTGTGTCTATTACACGGATTACGCTGCCTTCATCAGTGGGGAGAGTGTGCCGGAGAATGACAAATCGAATGTAAGTGAGGTCACCAGAAAAGCGGAAAGCGGCCTGAGGCTGCCAGAAAAAGCAGAAAGCGGCCTGAGGTTGCCATAAAAAGCAGAAAACGGCCTGAGGTTGCCATAAAAGCGGAAGCGGCCTGAGGTCGCCAGAAAAAGCGGAAAGCGGCCTGAGGTATTCTTTTTCCAGATCTCCGCCTCCCTCCGGAAGCTCGCCGAAGCCATGTTCTTCTTCGTCGTGGTCGTCTTCCTCGCCAGCAAGTACCCTCCGGAGATCATCGCCACCAAAGAGTCCGTCTCTCTCTCTCCTTCTCTGTCTCTCTCTCTCTCTCTGTCTCTCTCTCTCTCTCTCTCTCTCCTTCTCTCTCTCTGCTTCTCTCTCTCTATCTCTCTCTCCTTCTCTCTCTCTCTCTCTCTCTCTCTAATCTCCCTATTCTAGATACCTGGCCCTCCCCTACTACCAGTGGTTCTTCTGGTGGTGGGCTTCCATCCTCCTCATCCGCTGTAACTACTACTTTGCCTGGATTTTCGGTACTTTTTCACGTTTTTTTCTTCTGGAAAAATCCTATTTCTTTTGAAAATTTAATTCGAAGTTAACTCAAAAATTCGATGAATTTCAGCGGATTCCGTGTGCAACATGTCTGGATTCGGCTTCTCCGGCAAGGACTCGCAGGGAGTGTCCACCTGGTCCCTGTGCACCAATGTTTACCCACTGAGGGTTGAGGTACTTTTGATGATTCTTGCTACCTCACTAAATTGATTCTACAGTAACCCAGGTATCTACAGTAACCCAATTTTCTTCAGAACGGCGAGAGTCTCAAAGAAATCCTGGACAATTGGAACGTACAGACAGCTGGTTGGCTGAGGAGGGTCGCATACGACAGAGCGCCGAAGAAGTATTTCGACTAGGGGCAATATTCTAATGAGATGTTTTAGTATCCGAACCCTGGCCACCTACCTCCTGTCGGCCGTGTGGCACGGAGTCTCCGTCGGCTACTACATGACTTTCATCACCGGGGCGCTCTTCACCCTATCTGCTGCCACGGTAGGTCAACAGATTTGAATTTTAGGACAAAAATGGCTGTCTTCAGTCGAACAAAGACTAAAAAAGTGATCGGTAATAGTAGCGCAGGCGGCTCCATTCGGGAAATGATAGGTAGTCCGCGTAAACGTGAACATTAGCGTAAATTGCGAAAAGAATGCTATCAACCAAGAGCAATATTACTGCTCAATTTAAAGCATTTTCGTTATGCAATGCCTTTGTTAAATATTCCAAAGCAACATTTTGCTACAGTTAGTTAGTTTTTAGCCGTAGAAGATGACCTTGACAGACAATTAGAATTCCCGAAAACGTGAATTTTGGCACTTATTTCTGGAAATTTGTGAGTCATTTTTTCCATTTTAAGTGTAAATATGAATACATTTTGAAGTAATTCCAGGTTTAAAATTTTTTTAAAATTTAATCGCAAAATTCTGAATTTAAAGAGAACGATTTTGATAAAAAAGATTTAAATTTAAAAATAATGTTTTTTTTTAAATAACCTACCTAAGAATACATTTTACTGATGAATTTAGTTTCAGCATTTAATAAAAATAAATTTTAAAAAACTACATATAAAAATTGTGGGAAAATAATGATGAAAAAATGCTCCTTTTTTCAGTTCCGTCGCTGCGTCCGCTGGCGCTTCCTCGACGATCCTCAGAAGAAGTTCGCCTATGATATCTTCTCCAACTTCGTTAGCAAACTGGCTCTCTCCTACCTCACCTTCCCCTTCGTCACCATGAATCTCCAGCCGGCGCTCTCCATCTATATGTAAGCGGCCTACGGTTGCCAGAAAGCAGCTTATAATTGCAAAAAAATGTATTTAATTGCCAACAGGCAGCCCAAGCGGCCTTTGGTTGCCAAAATGCGGTCCAAGCGGCCTTTGGATGCCAAAAAGCGGATTTTAAATTCCAAAAAGCGGCCCAAGCGGCCTATGGTTGCCTGAAAGCTGTTTTAATTGAAAAATCAGATCAAGCGGCCTATTATTGCCAAAAAGCGGCTCTAACCCCTCTCTTCCAGGCGCGTCTTCTTCATCGGCCACCTGATCGCCCTGGCCATCTTCTACGGCCTCCCCCACCTCCTCCCTCCTCCCAAGAAGCCCTCCTCCACCTCTTCTGCGATGACTGAAGACATGACCCAGCGCTCTACCGTAACCTCCGAACTGCTCTCGAAAAAGGATCTGTGAATTGTTGTGTATCTCCCTGTGCCACTTCCGACTATCCGGGTCTATATCTTTATTTCTGGTGTATCTTTGATTTGTATTTAATATAAACATTCTTACGGAGACTTTTCCCTTTTACGGAGAGGACCCTAATTCCCTAGAGAGAGGCCTTCGAAATTGGATGCGAACCTCATTGTTTTGGCGGAGGCAGGGGTGTCTGCACCCTCGTAGGGGAGAACGCTATTGCCTTTGGGTGACCTCTGGTCGGAGGACAACAACCCCCGCTCATCCGCAACATTCGACTCACTTGACGCTTCAATGGAGGACTCTTCACTGCCGTTTTTCTTCCGAGTTCTCTTTTTTCTCGAGGAGGGAAGGTCAAACAGTTCCTTTGGAGCCTTTCCTCGAGGGAAGGTCGAATAAGCGCCTTTCTTTCAAATCGAAACAGCGGCTTTTCAAAACAAAATTTTGGAGTCTGGAAAACAGTTGGAGCTTCTAATTTCCTGATTGAATGAAGAGGTAAACAAAGGGAAGTTAGCCCCTCGACCTCAACTATCTATGGTTACCTCAGAGTTTGCTCTCTTTCTGTCTCGCCCTCACTCCTCTCTATCTCTCCGCATTTCACTGTCTCCGTCTCTCTCTATCTCTGTCTCTCACACACACACATACTTCTCTGCCTTCCCCATCCCTGTTTCATTATATTATCTGGCTCATACCTGAACATGTTAAGGAAGAGATGGTGAAACAAAGAGCCACAGAGCGTCCAATCTCAAAGAAGCAAGGTTGTTCAGGCTGCCTTTGATTGCCACAAAGCAGGTCAAGCGTACTTTGATTTCTAAAAAGCAGATTTTTATATGCGGCCTTTGGTTACCAGAAAAGCGGCTTTTAAATAACAAAAGCAGGTCCGTGAGATTTGGAACGATACCCCCATTCAAAAACCAAGGTTCCGCAGGCACCTGATGTCCTTGGTATGTTTTTCGGTATTCTTGAAATCGTCGCTTTCTTCTCGTGTTCAATCGAACTTCATTTTTTTCTTCGAAGTTCGAACATCTTACGATATCTTGTAATACACCAAGTTTTACCATGTAGGCCACAAAAAGCCGATAACAATTTTGGATTCAGTAGTACAAGGGGTCGATGCAAGAAGACCTCCCAAAACAGCTTAACAATTGGTTCGTTTATACTAACCTTTCATACAATTAGATTGATTCTGTTCCACTAGTTATCTAGACAAAAATAAGACAAAGAGCGGCAGGACCAGCCTGGCTGCATCGGCTCGGGTGAACGGCGGAGTCCTCTCCACAATCTCTCGTTTTCTTAATATTTTTATTGGTATTCTCAATCCTTCTTGTTCCCTTCATTGCAATTATCATCATCCTGTAAGATAGCCACACCCTTTATCACCCATTCTGCTTTTTTCTGACCTTTGCGTTAGAGTTGGGCCATTATCAGTTTTCGCGCAAGAAGAAAGAGGTTTCATGAAGTATCACCACCCTGGAAGATCTCGCTTAGTTATTCGGCGTTTTTGAATTTACCCTTTTGGTCAAGAAAGAAAGAGACAGGGCGATAAGTCAAACTCTCTCTTTCTCTCTTTCTCTTTCTCTTTCCTCTCCTGCCCGTCCTTTCTCTCTCTCTCTCTCTCTCTGGCGGTCAGTATGGGTCGCCCCTCATTCAATGCGTGATACTTTGCCCCCTAATGCGATTGAAACCCCACACGATGAAACAAAAACACCTTCATCACCACGATTTGTTATTCACATTGCGATCTTCTGTTCAAACACGCCATCATCTGAATTTCCCAATATCCCATCTGTCTGTCCCGCGCATGGCGCTTTGTCTCTCAATTCCCTCTCTCTACTCTGCTCATCTCATCTCCATATCCGACCATAAATCATCGTCCTCCACCAGCTGTGGCCTTTGGTTCATTATACGCCGCCTTCGGCCCCCAATTGGCATCGAGCGCCTGCCATCCATCCGTTTTCCATTCCAGCCACGATTCCAGTCATCCATTTATAGCCTAGGCCTAAATTATAGGATTACAAACAATTATTTCAATGAAAAGAGCGGTTATTATCGATCCAGACGGCCGTTTTGAAGAAAAAACCACAATCAAAACATGTTTATCGTCAGTTTCGTCTTTCTCTTTGCGAAATCGAAGTCGCCTCCCGAATTTGGTTAAAGGAATTGGTGTTTTCACCACTTTTTACGGCTTTTTCTAAAGGAATCTGAAAGATTTCCTTTTTTCTCTTTCAGTAGGCAATTTTGATATTCCGGTGATTCGGCATCGCTCAGAATGGAAGTCGTGGGCGAGACATCTATTTTTTGATTGCGAAAGACGACTTCTGAAATTGCTATATAAGACTTGGCGCTGTCTCTGCCTCTCTGTCTCTCTCTCTCTCTCTCTCTCTCTCTCTCTCTCCCTCTACTTTGATCTTCTGACCTCCAAAATCCCCAGCGCTTAGCCAATAATTTCGGGGTCATTGTTACAGCTGCCACTCCGCCTGATTCAACGATTTATGAATTGAAACCGGTCTCCGTCGGCTGCCCTCCCCTAGTGTTTGCACCCCCAAGTTACACCTCATTCCCGCTTGACGTTGCGCCTGTGAGTCAGCGGTGGCACTTTATAAACAAGCCTCCGCTTCCCAGACATCCATCCCATCCTTGTGAAATTGCCCCTTTCCTCATCTTTAGACGACCTCTCTCTCTCTCTCTCTCTCTCTCTCTCTCTCTCTCTCTCTCTCTCTCTCTCGCTCTCTCTCTTACATTCCCTCTCTGAGTCTCTATCTCTGACTTCTTTTTACTCACATGTATGCCTACAACACAATCACTCAGTCAAAGCTGTCGGTTTTCTATCACATTTGACTGTGTTTATGAATAATCACTACTTTCACTGCTGTTGTTGTTGACAGGTTAATTAGACGCTTTTCTTAATAATTCAGATTATTGCTTATAAATTCTAAGAACTATGCTATTTGTGGAGGTAGCCATTCAATTACCCACGTCCAATAGACAAATGCATGGCAAGACAATTGCATTAGGCGGGTGTCACTCACGAAAGGGAAACTGGACTTTGTTCTCTCTCTCTCTCTCTCTCTCTCTCTCTCTCTAACACACTTTCTCTAACTCTCTCTCCCCTCTCTCTCTCAAACTTCATCTTTCAATAACTTTCTCTCTTTTTCTTTCTCTCCTATTCTATTTCTCTCTTAGAGTTAGAGAGACAGAGACATAGACAGAGAGAAAGAATTAGAGATAGACATAGACATAGAGACATAGAGAAAGAGAGCGATATCAACCCGTACCTGGTTAGAGACAGAGAGAGACAGAGAAACAGGGTACGACATAGAGCGTTAGAGAAAGAGAGGAGAAGAGCAAGATTTAGAAAGAGAGACAATGACAGAGGCAGAGAGAGAGAGAGTGAGAGAGATGAAAGGGAAAGAGAGAAAGAGAGAGATAAGCTTAGAGAAAGTGTGTATGTTAGAAAGAGAGGGAACCTAAAAGATTAGAAGAGAATAGAGAGATACGCAAACAGAGACAGAGAGTGGGTCAGAGAGAGAGTTAGAGAGATATCCATGTACCTCGTTACCTCTAATTCCTTCCACTCTACCTAGCAATTTCAATCGCGTGTCCTCGGTCTCTCAGGCAACGCCTACAATCACTGTGGGATTGCATATTAATCGTATCCTTGTGTCAGGCACCAGTCACGCGTCCATTTAGCCTTCTATCGCCATTCCTTCCTTTCCTTCCTCACATCCATTTTACTCTCTCTCTCTCTCTCTCTCCCACTTTCCCTTTATATTTTCCTGTTCCCAATTTCTCTCTTTCCAGAAATGGCCCTGACCTGCACCGACATCCCCAAGTTCATCTGCGCCGTTCTCCTCCCGGTAAGGTTTAAAGATTTAAAGAACTAGATTGAATGATTTTTAAGTCTTTAGTTAAAGAATTAAAGGACTGCCTCCTGGGTTACTGTAGTTTCTTTTAGCCCATTGGAGTGTTCCTGGAGAAGGGCTGCACCTACCACTTGGCCATCAACATCCTTCTCACCCTGCTCGGCTACATTCCCGGAATCATCCACGCCTGCTACGTCATCCTCGCCTATTGAGGAGGAGGAGGGAGACTTCTTGCTTTTCATGTATCTCATGTATGCACACGCTGAATGAAGTTTTTAATCTGGGAATTGAACTGGAATGGAATCGAGGAGAAATTGAGTGCATGGATTGAAATTTCTCATTTGTGGGAAGAGAGCGGGAACCCAGCCTCATCAGCACGGTGCGATTGATAGGTAGAGCCGGTCAAGTGGCCAAAAAAAGGCATTTAATTTTTAAAAAGCGGCTTTTAAATTCAAAAAAGAGGGTCAAGCGGCCTATGGTTGTCAAAAGCGGATGTTAACCTCGAAAAAAGCGGCCTGTGGATGCCAAAAAGCGACTTTTATCCAAAAAGGCGGCCAAGCGCCTATGGTTGCCAAAAAGCGGCTTTTAATTTTCAAGTGAAGCGGCCTGCGGTTGCCAAAAAAGCGGCTTTTAAATTCAAGAAAGCAGGTAAAGAGGCCTGTGGTTGCCAAAAAGCGGTACTCCCAATCAATACATGATTTTCCCGTCATTCCGAACGCGGTGTGTCAAAATTGTCCAAACAATGTGTAAGTATGTTTGTCAGAGTCCACTCATCTGTCGCCGATGTTGATTCACTTCGATTTCTGGACTTCTGTCGAAGAGTTCTTTAAATCGCACTAAGATAATTTGCATCGACGTTACTGCAGCCAAGAAGTCAGAAGGCAAGTAGGTCATCGAAGGAGAATTGGAGCTTCCGCCGGAAGTGAAGAGGAAGGGACCAAGTCGTGGAGCCATTGAGGTTCAAGTGGTTTAAGCTCGTTAACATAAAAAGGCCAATTTTTGAATATTTACAGTACCCGATGTTAAACTGACATGCTCACGAAATAAATATATTACCAAACAAAAACAACCACAATTGACATCTTCGCGGGGACTAGAGGTTGGCGCTGATTTTTTGAGAGATACCGGGGAACAAACACGGGTATAATTCACGGGGTGATCAGGCCTAGGGACCTAGAGCTACTCCTGCGCGGGGGTGTTCTTAACCACGCCGTTCCTCTCCTCGCCATTGGGGGCAGCGGTGGTCTTCTTGAAGCCACCCCGACCACGGAATCCTCCACGGCCGCGGCCTCCTCCGTTGAAACGGCCGCCTCGGCCACCACGATAGGATTGGTTGTTGTCGATCCGGCGCCAGACGAACCTCTTCAGATCGGCCACCTTGCGCTGGGCTTCCTGGAAGTTATTGATTAGCAGAAGCCGAGGAATGAATGGGAAAAGCCAGGAAAATTAGGGTACCTCCTTCTCGGCGGGTCCGGCCCACTCGTGCGTCTCGAGGAGCTTCTTCCGGTAGCGCATTAAGAACTTCCCGCCGGCGTTCTGTCCATCCCAGAAGATCGGCCGGCTGGCCTCCTCGCGGTTCTTGCGCCACCCGCTGCCGATGACCTTGTCCTGCTGAGCCACGGCGATGTAAATGGAGCCCGTCTCGATGAGCAGGTTGGCGATCCACCGCACCTGCTGCAGCTTCAACCGCTGTCCGGTCTCCCACACGCCGAGTTTCACCTACAAATTCTTAGCCTTAACAAAAAACTAGATCGATAGACACCTCATTCCACTCGGTCTCCTGGAAGCCCTTGATCTCCTTCATAAACTCCTCAGCCTTCGGCGTAGAGTCGGCGGCCAGAATGCCGTCGCGAGCCTCGAAGTCTCCGAAATGCTCCGCCATCTTGTACCTGCCAACCAGAAGTTAATAGAGATTCAGACATCTTTAGACTTACCAGTAGTAGCGCTCAGCGCTCTTGTGTTGAACTCCGTCTTCGTCCAGGAGCAGAACTTCGTGGCGGAGGCTAAACGGATCCTGGGAGCCTGAAAGACCCATTGTAACTGAGGATCCTATGCAAATTTTAAGAAAATGCTTAGAATTGATAGAAAGTAACCTCCGACGAGGATAAAGTCACGGCCGAGGTCGTCGTAGTCGGGGAATTCCTCAGCATCACTTCCGGCATCTCCTCCAGCCTGATTCTTATTGTGTTCTTGCAGTTTCTTCAGCTTCTCCTTCGTGCGCACATTCTCCACCTGAAATAAAACTATCTTTATGTCAATAGTAAGCTATTTCTGCAAAAGAAATCAACTGGAAGCCACGTACCTTCAACTTCCGGACCGCCTGTCGCAGGTTGTCCTTTTCGACCTCCAACTGCGACACCCTTGATCTAACCTCTCCCAGGGCGGTGGTGAGGGCGCGGACCTCCTAAAACCAAAGATAACTGCCAACTTTCCCAGGTTACCTTCCGCAAGGAGGCGATATCATCTCCTTTATCCGCCATTGGCGCTTTCCGGGTAATGAGAGCTTTCTGAAACGTTTAAGTTGATTGAAAATCGATATTTAAGCGAAAAATCAATATTTACACGAATTTAGATTCAAAAAACTGAAAACGACCTCGAAAATGAACTGAAAACGGCATCATCAAAATTTAATGAGGTGGTTTAAATTTTGGCTTATTGCCAGCTGCTGAATCGGTGCGGGACCAATTTCCCAAACGTCATTTGGCGGGGGTGTTGGAAAGTAATATGCGCTTTGTAAACAGCTGCAGCCGCATTCGACGGCCTTGTGACCCCGTGTGGAGGACGCTATTTTCCCTATTTTGCGTTATTTTAAAAGTTTAAGGCCTTAATATTCAAATAAGTTCTTATTTAAGAGTAAATAAGGCTTAATAATCGAAATACCGACGGTTATAATAATGATTCCAGAAATCGGCTTATGATCGTCATTGATTTTTCTGTGATTGTAGTAGTTTGTACCCAGTTTTTGGCGGGAAATGTTAGCCTAGTCTCTCGCTAAGGCCTTTGAGAAGTGATTTACTTAAAAGTCTTCGAGGAAAGCTTTATTTTCGCTTAATTTTAATTGAAAAGCGTTGGTTTCCCGCCAAATTTGGTAATTTATTTTGTAAGATCCCGACACGATCGATTGAATTGCGGAGTTTGTATTTTGCCTTTTTCTGAAGAGTGATGATTTCTAGAAATCTATAGATCATGAAATTTGGGCCAACCATTGTTTATGACGCACTGAATCGATTCTTTTGTAGAAATGAGAAATTAGCTGTTTGCCAGAAATCTTATGTTACGCTTTCTTGGCGCCAATTGCTTAAAACAGTCTCCAGAACCCACAACCCCACTTTTTTCCCTTTGTCCTCCACTTTTTTGTTCTTTGCGTGTGTCAAGGAGCAGTTCTTATCACTGCTCGCCCCGTATTTCATCAGATAAGCACTGATATCCCACCACCCGCCGTCCTATTCTCCTAAAATTTAGCCCCCACTGAATTTTGGTCTGGTAGCTATAGCTGCTGCCATAACTTGTTTATACCATCCCCAGCCGTCCGATTATTCACTGTTTACGCTGTGATTCATAGACAGTTTTTCAATTTCTCTCTGTCCTTGGGCCTGTTTTGATCGATCGTTTCGCAATCTGCATGTTTTCAGCAATTCATCTGTGGTAATCCGGTCGGCCATGTTCGCTAAGCTGTTCTTCGTCGCCGGTAAGGAGCTCTTTCAGCGCAGAATTCTAATTAAAACATCTTCAACTGTGATAATACATCGGAAAATATCACATTTCTGCACAAAACTACGCTGTAGCTGCTCCTGTTATTGTTTTATCTGGTCCTGGCGCGAAATCGATTGAAGAAGGCCGCCAAACCGATTACCACGGGCTACCTTAAAGGAATTGTCAAGGACCTCTTTTCTACTTCTTTGCCTAAGGTGCCCATTTCTGTATGCGGCGGGTTACCCTTGGCTCAGCCGCCGATCTCATACGGGTGTGAGAATCGCAGCGCTACCCTGTCAGACAGCCAGAGTTTTCTGCGTCTTTTTAGGCGGGAACATTGACAATTTGAAATTGATGACCGAAAAGTGATGTGATTAACCAGTGAATAGGCGCGTAAACACCGTGCACGTAGTTCGTTCGGTTATCCACAGGTCTTTTGGAATGGCGAAAATGGCTTTTCAGATGTAGATTTGTCCAAAACAACGCGTTTAAACCCCAAAATACATATTTTTGAATAACTGTTCAAGCGCTTTAAAATAAGATAAAGACAAAAAAGGTCCCTGCCGGTCCCTCTAATCTCCCTATTTTCAGTGCTCATCGGCGCTTCTGCCGAAACTGCCCAGAAGTGGTCGGTGGTTGACCCTGTCACCGGCGAGACTTGCCTGATCGTGGAGGCGGCCCCCGTGATCAGCGTCAAGTTCAACAACACCCCCAAGGCCTACGAAGTCGTCGTCAACAACGCCACCTCCTCCAGCGGAAACTGCGCCGTCATCAGGGGAAATGAGACCCTCCAGCAATTGACCGTCAGTTTGATCTTTTTTACTTAATTTAAACAAAGTTTAAATTTAATTAAGCTTTAATTTAAGTTAAATCAGCTAAAATTAGCATTTTAGGTGACCTTCCTGCCCGATGGAGCCAAGGCCACCTCCGCCCAGTTCTGGAAGCTGGACCTCTTCTTCGGATCCAACGAGACCATCGGAGCCTTCCAGCTCGTGGACTACAGCCTCACCACCTCGCCCCAGGAGTCCATGCCCGGATCCAAGACTCGTAAGTTTTCTCGTCGCTGTGGGACCCTGAACGTCTATTTTATCGCTGTGGGACCCTTTTTCTTTCTTTCGAAATTTCGTTTAATCGCTGTGGGGTACAAATATTTAAAGCTTAACATTTTAAAGGTCTAAAAGTGGAGTTTAAAGGTGTAAAGAACCATTTTAAAGGTCTAAAAACATATTTTATTAAAAAAATATGTATTTCAGAGCGCTTCAACAAGGCCACCTCTGCCACCAATGACGTCAACGCCAAGGGAACCAATGGCTACAGGGTATAAACTTTAATATTTTAAATATTTAAATATTGTTTTTGGTTTATATTACAATATTTAAAAAAAATTAATATTTCTATAAAAATTTTTTAAAAACAATTAAATTTAAAATAATTAAAAAAAACTTTTATTTAAAGTTTTTTTTCGATGCCTGAAGAAAATTTATTTAAAATATTTAAAAAAAATTAATATTTTTTAAAATTAAAAAAATATATTTAGAATAATATTTTTTTAAAATATTTATAAATTAAAATAAAATCTCAATTTCAGTGCTCGGCCACTCTTCTGACCCTGGAGGAGGATTCCTCCGTGGATATGAAGGAGTTCCGCTCCATCGCCTTCGCCAAGATCAACGGAACTGACTTCCCTGAAGGACAGGGTCAGTTTATGGGCGCAAAATTCTAATTTTTGGCTTAGAAAATCAATTTCCTTACTTTATTGGCTCTTTTCAGTGTTCGAGCAGTGCCTGGCTGATTCCAAGACCTCCGACATCGTCCCTATCATCGTCGGAGCCTGCCTGGCCGGTCTCGTCGTGGTCGTCCTCGTCGCCTACCTCATCGGCCGTGCCCGCGCCAAGCGCCAGGGATACGCCAGCGTCTAAGCCTTCCCTTCCTCCTTCAGAAGGCTCCAGAAGCCTTGAAAGGCCTCCAGAAGGCTCCATTTCGTCATACTGTAGCTCATTTCAATTCTTCACTTGTGTACGGTTCGTAGCTGTATTCCGCCATGTTGATGCAATAGCGTTTAGTTACGGTTATCCCCATCTGTGTTATAGTAATCCTGTAAATCCACTCTTATTTAACTTGGTATTTTAAGAAGATTGTAAGATGATGATGATACTCCCTGTGTGTGTTTGTTCAGTAAAGAAGAAGTTACAACCGTTCCCAGTCGTATTCCTTTGTGCTGGTGTTTGCTCTTACATTCGAATATCTTCAGAGAAAAAATCTAAGCATGATAGGAAAAGGGGGAGATTGTAGTTTGACCCGGGTTCGACAGGGGATTCATGTCCAGATTTTCGGGCAGGGACAAGAAGGACTGTTTTATGGACTTTGAAGAGGTAGGTTTGAGAAAGGATGATGTGGCAGTGCCAAATGCGATAATTTGCAATTGCGAAATCTTTAAAAAAGCTTTTAAAATATTTTCAAAGACAAACCCTTTAAACACAAATTTGTTTAAAAAAAAATAAAAATCGAAAAAAAATATTAAAAATTGACGGTTCTGATCTATTTTTTAAAAAAAAACTAAGAAATAGTTTAAAAAAAGAATCTTTAAATGGCAGATTTTGCTTTTCTAACCAAGTAATTGTAATAAAACGCACAATTAAACTTGATTTTCTTATAATATTGTCTAAAACTGACTGTTTGATCTATTTTGATCTTTAAAAAAATATTTTTTTAAAATCAATTATCTCCCTTCGTGCCGAAATTCAGCTGTTGCAACAAGGTCTTCATTAATTTTTCTAAACTATCAAAATTTGAATTCGATAGCTAAATTTTTTTAAAAAAATTGGCTTGGTTAGTGACTCGAAATTGCAAAAATTGATTGTGGTCGTTTTCGTTAAATAAAAATGAAAAAAGCAAATAAAAAAGCCAGTTTTCCATTTTTTTTAAAGTATACGTATATTCGGCCAGGATTAAAATATTGTATTTTAATTCTACGTATTTTTCTTTAAATATACTAAATAGAAAATGAGTTTTAAAAGTACAAAAAGGGGACCCATCTGTTTTAAAAATGTAGTTTTGGGTTATCTGGATGGCTATTTTTATGTTCATTGTTACTATTTTTTCCAGGGATCGAAGAAGAACGATCTCGGAGTGAACATCGTCCACCAGAACTACTATCGAGGTTCTAACTTTGAATTCTAATGAGAAAACCTATAAATTCAGCCTTCGGTGACATTTTCGCATCGGAGCAGCCTAAGAAGCAGCAGGAGAAGAAGACCAAGGGCGGAAAGAAGTCCCCTCCCCCTGCGCCTCATCAGCCGACCAGCAGTTCCTGCGAAGAGACCCGCTAAAAATGACACTTCTAGTCATTCCTCGCTCCACAAGGTTCCGGTTTCAATATTTGGTCTTAAATTTTTCTTAAAGGGGCGGGACCGTCAGGGACCATTTTTGGCTTTATCTCACATTAAATAGCTCGAAAAGTTGTCCAATAAAATATATAACAATTTGGAGTTTAAATGCTTCGTTTTGGAGAAATCTGCATCTGAAATGCCATTTTTGACCATTTAAGGCAATATGCAAATGTAGACAACCGGCATTTTAACGAACTGCGTGCACGGTGTTTACGCATTTGTCTAATCCATCGATTTATCGACTTTTCGGTCGTCACTTTTGAATTTTCAAAGTTCCCGCCTGAAAAGACGGAGAAGATTCTGGTTTTCTGACATGGTAGCGCCGCGAGTTTCACACCCGTACGAGATCGGCGGCTGCGGAAAGGGTAGTCCCGTCGCATGCAGTAATGAGCGCAATATGTAAATACAAGTCGAAATAAGGTCCCTGACGGTTCCTTTAAAAACTATCAAAACGGGCAGGCCCGAGTCATTAAAATTAGGATGCATCCTAATATTCCAATTCCAGACTCGTCAATTCGTGCAGTCGTATCCAGACCCGTAAAAAGCACTCGGTCGTCCTAGACGCCGGTTCCCAGGAGCCCATCGAACTCACCACAGGTAAGAAAAGGGGCCCTTGGTTGACAAAAAAGCGGCCTTTGGTTGTCAAAAAGTCGGCCAAGCGGCCTGATGTTCACGGTTTTGGTCAACAAAAACGGTTCAGGCGGCCTTTGGTTGCCAAAAAAGCGGCCTTTGATTGCCGAAAGCGGCCTTTGGTTGCCATAAGCGGTTGTAATTCTTTTGGAATACCGTATTTCCAGGCCATCTCGCCCGTTTCGCTTCGGGTTCCGTCGTCGCCACCCAGGGAGAGAATGCTGTAAGTTTCCCCTCATTAGAATTTTATGCATTTAATCATCTTTTCCATGGCTAAAACCTAATTATCCTTACTGTTCCAGGTATTGGCCACGTGCGTCTACAAGAGCGCCTCAGCCAAGAGCCAGGGCTTCGTCCCTCTGACCGTCGACTATCGCCAGAGTGCGGCCGCCGTGGGCAAGATTCCAACCAACTACCTCCGTCGAGAGCTCTCCCAGAGCGACGCCGATGTCATAGCCTCCCGCATCATCGACCGCACCGTTCGTCCCCTCTTCCCTCGCGGATGGGGCAACGAGACTCAGGTCGGTTCATTTGCATATAGCAACGATACTCAGCTTTTCTTTCGTTTGTTTTATGCAACAAATGGAGAATTTCAGTTGGTTTGCAAGCCGTTGTCGTTGGATGAGCAGGGAGACGGCGTGATCCTTGCGGTGAATGCGGCCGCCACGGCGCTGCATCTCTCGCCGGTTCCTTTCAACGGACCGGTGGCAGCCGTACGATTGGCTCTCGTCGATGGAAAGGTAAAATTTTAAAGTTTCTTAGAGATTTTAAAGAAAATGGCGATTTTTTTACATCACGTGGAGTGGAATCAACCCCAAAAAACGGAGCCTCGAAAGCACCTAGTGCACGAAGTTCAAGAGGCTTCCGGTTGTCAAAAAAACGAAAAAAACGGCCCTAGTTTGCCAAACATGCGGAAGAAGCGGCC
Source organism: Oscheius sp. G VE-2021 (assembly GCA_022343465.1). Classification (NCBI taxonomy): domain Eukaryota; kingdom Metazoa; phylum Nematoda; class Chromadorea; order Rhabditida; family Rhabditidae; genus Oscheius; species Oscheius sp. G VE-2021. Next base: position 2,140,258 of record JAJQXH010000030.1, on the reverse strand, counting down.
TAGGGTTACCAAATAAAGCGGAAGAAGCGGCCTTTTGTTGCCTAAAAGCGAAAAAAGCTCAGGTTTGTCAAAAAAAGCGGCCTCACGTTGTCAAAAAAGCGGCATTAGATTGCCAAATAAAGTGGCAGAAGCGGCCTTAGGTTGTCAAAAAAAGCGGCCTTAGGTTGCCATTGAAGTGGTAAAAAGCGGCCTCAGGTTACCAAAAAAAAGGAAAAAAGCGGCCTCCGGTTGCCAACGGTCTTTGGTTGCCAAAATGCGAAAAAGCGGCTTTTGTTGATGAAAAAGCGGCCTCAGGTTACCAAAAAGCGGAAAAAACGGCCTCCGGTTGCCAAAAACGCGGCCTCAGTTTACCAAAAAAAAAAAAAGCGGAAGATGCGGCCTAAGGTTACCGAAAAAGTGGAAAAAAGCGGCCTCCGGTTGCCAACGGTCTTTGGTTGCCAAAAAGCGGATTTTGTTGACGAAAAAAACGGCCTCAGGTTACCAAAAAAAGCTGAAGAAGCGGCCTTTGGTTACCAAAAAAGCGGAAAAAACGGCCTCCGGTTGCCAAAAAAGCGAAAAAGCGGCTTTTGGTGACCAAAAAAGCGGCCTTTTGGTGCTAAAAGCGGCCTGTGGTTGCCTAAAAGCGGCCTCAGGTTGAAATAAGAGCAGAAAAAAGCGTTCTTAGGTTGCCAAAAGCGGTGTAATTCTCTTCTTCCAGGTGATTGTGAATCCCAGCCGTGATGCCCGTCGTCACTCCCAATTGGACATGATCCTCGCCGGTTGCCGAGGGCAGAAGACGGTCATGATCGAAATGGACGGAGAGGTAATTTTTTTCCCTTTTCCATTTCCATATTGCAATTATTAAATTCCTAATTAATATGGCTCATTATATTCCAATTTCCAGGAGATCCCCCTAAGCCAGACGGAGGACATCTTCCAAACGGCGTTCACCTCAATTGACGAGATGTTGACTTCCATCGAGAAATTGCGCTATTTGGCCGGAAAGGAGAAAGTGGAGTTGGATGTGATGAATTATCCGGAGGAGGAGATGGCCAAGATACAGGAATTGGCGGAGGAACGGCTCTACTATATTCTAACTGATACCACGCTGGATAAGATCGGCAGAGACGACCAGATTAAGGTAAGGAAGAAGACGAAAGGCCATTTTCCGCTTTTTATGGTGACCTCAGGCCGCTTTCCGGTTTTTGTAGCAACCTCAGGCCGCTTTCCGCTTTTTATGGCGACCTCAGGCCGCTTTCTGCTTTTTTCTGAAACCTCAGGCCGCTTTCCGCTTTTTGGCGACCTGAGGCCGCTTACCGCTTTTTTCGTGACCTCAGGCCGCTTTCCATTTTTTTAGTGACCTCAGGCCGCTTTCCGCTTTTTATAGCAACCTCAGGCCGCTTTTTGCTTTTTCTGGCAACCTCAGGCCGCTTTCTAGCCTTTCCGGCAACCTCAGGCCGCTTTCCGCTTTTTCTGGCAACCTCAGACCGCTTTCTGCGTCAATACTATAATTCATCTATTTCCAGGACCTGGGGAAAGACGTGGCCGAATCGATGTCTCCTTCGGACATGGCCAACTTCTGGGCCATGTATTCCGAAGTGGTCAAGTTCAACCTCCGGAAACTCATCCTGGATTCTAATCTCCGCTGCGACGGCCGCAATTTGACCGATTTCCGTCCCATCAACATCTCTGTCGACGTCTACAAGAGACTTCACGGATCGGCCCTCTTCCAACGAGGACAGACACAGGTAATCGATAATAATTGGAATTTTGAAGGTCTAAAAGTCGATTTTTAGGTCTTCTCTACGGTGACCTTCGACAGCCCGGCGGCGGCTTTTCACCCGGACTCCATCTCCCAGATGCTCGGCGCCCAGCAGAAGAAGATGTTCATGCATCACTACGAATTCCCCTCTTTCGCCACCAACGAAATTTCGGTGAGTTTTTGGTGTTTTTTAAGGCATTTTTGAACATTTTCTGAGTTTTTAAAGCAGTTTTTTGTATTATCACTTTTGGTGTTCTTTATGCAAATTTTGTAGATTGGACGTGGAGTGAATCGCAGAGAAGTCGGACATGGAGCACTGGCGGAGAAGGCGCTGAAACACGTGGTTCCCAAGAACTTCCCCTACTGTATTCGATTGGCTACGCAGGTAGAGAGAGAGAGAGAGAGAGAGAGAGAGAGAGAGAGAAGATGGTTAGAGACGCAGAGACAAGAAGGTTAGAGACAGGGAGGTGGTTAGAGACGCAGAGACAGAGATGGTTAGAGACGCAGAGATAGGAAGGTTAGAGACGCAGACTGGAGGATAGTTAGAGACGCAGAGACAGAGATGGTTAGCGACGCAGAGACAGGGAGATGGTTAGAGACGCAGAGACAGGGAGATGGTTAGAGACTCAGATATAAGGAGGTGGTTAGAGACGCAGAGACAGGGAGAGACTCAGATACAAGGAGATGGTTAGAGACGCAGAGACAGGGAGATGGTTAGACACGCAGAGACAGGGAGATGGTTAGAGACTCAGATACAAGGAGATGGTTAGAGACGCAGAGACAGGGAGATGGTTAGACACGCAGAGACAGGGAGATGGTTAGAGACGCAGAGACATGAAGATGGTTAGAGACGCAGAGACAAGGAGATGATTAGAGACGCAGAGACAGAGATGGCGAGAGACGCTGAGAGAGATATGACTGCCCTAAATTCTAATTTCAGGTCCTTGAATCCAACGGCTCCTCCTCCATGGCCTCCGTCTGTTCCGGCAGTTTGGCCATGTTCGACGCCGGCGTTCCCCTCAAAAACCCTGCCGCTGGAGTTGCCATGGGTATCATCACCGGAGAGAAGTTGGTTTTCCTTTTTCTCTCTCAATATTCTAATTTTTCTTTTCACAATATTCTAATTTTCTTCAAAAATCCACCAAAACCGTGATTTTAACTCCATTTTCGCTATTTTTCTTAATCTTGGTCAATTTCAGCCCCGACAAGGAGTACAAGATCCTCACTGATCTCCTGGGAATCGAGGACTACGCGGGAGACATGGACTTCAAAGTGGCCGGCAGTAAAGATGGCTTCACGGCCATGCAGTTGGATGTGAAGATCGGCGGTCTGACGAGGCAGCAGCTATCGGAGGCCCTCGTGGGAGCTCGTGGAGGCATCGACTTTGTGCTGAACAAGATGGCTATAATGAGGGACAGGCCTAGGTAAGGGAGAGGGCTGTCACGATGCTAATGACCTTAAGATCCTAAGTTCTTAAGGTTAAGGGCCTTCAGACCCTAGATACCTTTACGGAACCGTCAGGGACCTTTTCTGACTTTATCTCATATTAATAAGCTTGAAAAGTTATTCAACAAATTATATAACAGTTTAAGGTTTAAGTGCGTCATTTTGGAGAAATACGAAATGCCATTTTTGGCCATTCCAGGCCACCTGTGGATAACCGGTGTTTTAACGAACTACGTGCACGGTGTTTACGCGTCGTCCGATCCATCGATTTATCGATTTTTGGTCGTCGCTTTCGAATTTTCAATGTTCCCGCCTGAAAAGACGCAGAAAACTCTGGTTGTCTGGCATGGTAGCGCCGCGAGTTTCACACCCGTACGACATCGGCAGCCGCGGCAGGGTAGTTCCGTCGCATACATTAATGCGGATTACAGACAAACCCAGTCGAAATGATGGCTCCTTTAAGATCCATGTTAAGGGTGTTGAAGGTTAAGGTAGAAAGTTAAGCGGCTTTTGGTTGACAAAAAGCGGTCCGAGCGGCCTTTGATTTCCAAGCAGCGGCTTTTTTATTAAATAAAACGGGTCTAGCGGCCTATGGTTGCCAAAAACGGCCTTAAGCGCTCTAAGCGGTCTTTTGTTACCCAAAAAGCGGGTGAAGCGGCATTTGGTTACTGTGAGAGGTTAACGACCTTAAGGCATTAAGAATTTTGACCTTAGGGACCTTAAACCCCCTAATTTACCCTATTTAGATCCGAATTCAAAAGCAGTGTGCCCATTTTGGAGTCAATGGCCCTGGAACACTACAAGAGACAGGTCCTCTTCCGAGGCGGAGCCCTCAACGCCAAGCAGATCGAGGCGGAGACCGGCGTTAAGGTAATCTCTCTCTCTCTCTCTCTCGTTCTTTCTCTCTCTTTTTCTTTCTCTCTCTCTTTAACTCCCTATATGCAAATATCTTCAGATTACCGTGGAAGACGACACCCACATCAGCCTCTTCGCCCCGAACAAGGAGCGTCTCCAGGAGGCCAAGGAGATCATGAACAAGTAATTTTTAACCCGTTTCCGGGCTAAAAATTCAAATTTTAAGCCCTTAAAATTCCAATTTACATTGTGATATATTCATAAATTACGAATTTTAGGCTGTTGTCGACGAACGACCAGGTGGAGTTCAACTTCGGCCAGATCATCAACGTCGAGGTGGTGGAAATGCTGGAGAAGGGGATCCAAGTCACTCTCCCCGTCAGTATTCTAATTTTATTAAATTTTTTTTAATATTAAAAAAAATGAAAATTGTATTTACTAAAATTAGAATTTAGGGCTCCGGTCGTCCCATCTTCGTGCCCAATTCGCAGATCCACCCACTCCCCATTCAGCATTCTTCCGTCACGGGTCTCAAGGTTGGTTCTACCCTTTTTTAAAGAAATTAGAATCCATGTGCCATATTCTAATTCTTCCCGATTTCAGGTCGGTCAAAAGGTGGCTATGCAGTGGCTGGGCCGAGACGAGCGCACTGGCCACATCCGCCTCTCCCGCCGCACCCTCGCCCCCGTCGACTCCATGCGGGCCGTCGTCAACCGCCGCAAATGATGATTTTTGTTGTTTTGCCCCCAGTTATTTCATTTGTTGTTGTCGTTTTTCTCACTGTCGTTAGAATTATTGTCTTTAGATGAAATCTTTCGAATAAAACCTTTGCCAGGTGAAATTATATGGATTGATTGGCTAGGCTGGTTAAGCGAATGATGATGACGAGACTGCCACAGTTCTGGGGAATGAATCGAAAGATGAATTTGATGGGAAAATGATTTGAGTCCAGACGAGACTAGTGATGCAGTCCTAATATTCAAATGCCGGTCGATGTGGGCGGAAAATATCAAGCTTAAGAAGGCAGAGATAGTTAGAGACGCAGATTACTGATAGGTAGAGTCAGAGAAGCAGAAGCGAAGACATTGTTAGATTCACAGTACGGATAGAGGTTAGAGAGAAAATAGACGGTTAGAGACGGAGAGGGAAGAGATAGAGGATTGGAGATCTGGCGAAGAGACGCAGGTAGAGAGAGTCGTCACTTTTCATAGAACAAACTTTGGATAGAGGCGGTTAGAGACATAGAGGGACTAGAAGACTAGACAGTGTTAGAGATGCAGATAGGTCCCCATGGTTAGAGACGCAGAGAAACAGTGCTAGCGAAATTGAAGGGTTATAGATGCAGAGGAAGAAGAGGAGCTGTTAGAGACCAGGTATATATGTACGAAGAGATAGAGAGAGAGAGAGAGAGAGATAGAGGGAGGAGAGAGAGAGACTTAGACACGCGGATACCTCCTCGCCGATTGATTGAAGTAAGACAGAATATGGACAAAAGCGGTGAGAGAAGCAGAAGTAAGAAAAAGCTAGAGAAGGTTAGAGACACAGATAAGTAGAGACGGTTAGAGACGCAGAGAAACAGAAATATGAGCAGAAATTCACGTTGGAGACGTAGTCACTGTTAGATTTAGAGTCGCAGACGGAATAAAGAATTATAAACCCAAGAGCCCCTCTCAATATTCGGTCTCAATTTTAGAGACGCAGAGAAAGGAAGGTTAGAGACACACAGGCAGAGATGGTTAGAGACGCAGAGCCCTCACATCAACGGTTAGAGAGATGGGATTCTGGAGCTCCACGAATTCGAAGTACTTGGTCTTCTGAAAAGATCGAATGCCTTCATTTTAGTTAGATAAAGGTAGATAGTTAGAGACGCAGAGAAAAAGAGGTAAAGAGAGACGCAGAGACATAGATGATATGGTTAGAGAATCCTATGCTTTTGAGAACGACGTGACTTAGATTGTGAGCATCTTTCTCGGTTACCCTTGCTGTTTAAAACTACACGGTCCGCTCTACGCCATTAGCACCCCTCATTTGCATATTGCATCTCAAAAGATAATGTTATGTGTTATTTCCAGCTACACAGAACCTCCAAAGAAGGTTTCCAACCTTAAGTGTAAAACGTGGGCAATTTTATGAAAACCTTCACTTCCATTTGCTATATTCTAATTCTTCCACATTTCAGGTCTTCCGCCGCCGCAATTCTTCTTTTCATTTGTTGCTGTCGTTATAACCTTGTCTTTAGAAAAAAAAACATCTCGAATAAAAAGATAAAAATTTATCTCGTGTATCAAAACGTATCTCAAATTGTGTGGCAAACTGTGGGAAATATTATGACGCAAGGGGCACAAAGAGAGCGAGTAAAACGTAGGCATTGCGGTTTCTGTGATGAAAGTGTCAACCCGTACTCCTCAGGGAGTTGGCAAGAAAGAGTGCTGCGTCGGAGGAGGGAAACGGCTTCTACTGCTTCTTCTTTTTCTTCTCTTCCTCCTCCCCACCAGAGGAATCGCCGTCCTCCCTCACGTCGTCGATCGAACCGCTCTTCGTCGACATGTACGCGATCTGGAAATTTGAATATTAGGAAGAGAAAACTGCTTTTTGTGGTAACCTTAGGCCGCTTTCGCTTTTTCTGTTGACCTCAGGCCGCTTTCTGTTTCCAGTGTCCTCAGGCCGCTTCCGCTTTTTCAGGTGACCTCAGGCCGTTTTCTGCTTTTTTTCTGGTGCCGTCATCGTCAGGCCGCTTTCTGGTGACCGGATACCACTTTTTCGGTGACCTTAGGCCGCTTTTCCGGTAACATCAGGCCGCTCTTTGACCTAAGGCCGCTTTCTAGTGCCCTTAGAAGTTTTTCTGATAACCTTAGGCCGCTTTCCTGTGGCATCAAGCCGCTTTCTGCTTTTTTGGCAACCTCAGGCCGCTTTTTCGGTCACCCCATGCCACTTTTCTAGTAACCTCAGGCCGCTTTTTCGCAGCTTCCTGCCATGTTTGGTGACCTCAGGCCGCTTTTCCCCGTTTTCGTCATTTGAATATAATCACCTTAAGAATGACGTAGGTCCAGAATACGTGGAGGACGAGGAGGAGAGTGAGCATGACCATGAGCACCCGGGGCACGATGGGTCTCTGCAGGAGATTGATCCATTTGTAGGATTCCTGGACGAGGGCGGGGGCGTCGAACCAGATGGACTGGATCACCCAGAAGGGGTAGTAGATGAGACGGGTGGCAGTCCAGACGGCCAGGAAGAGGAGGTAGAGGACAGTCACTCCACGGTGCCAGTTGGCGTAGCGAACGATCTTCATCGCGTCACTGAAATACGAAAGTTTTATTGATTTTTAAGCCTCAAAATTCAAATTGAAGGAGAGAGAGAGAGAGAGACGTACAGGACAATGTCGGCGGCGTCGTGGCTGAAGAGGATGAGGGTGCCGACGCGGACCATGTTCATGGACCAGCTGATGTAGAGGAGGAGGATGGTGATGGCGTGGTGGAGCAGCATCTGGGCGAAGTCGGCACGGCGCACGTCCAGCCACAGGGTTCTGGAAATGATATTTATAATACAAATCCTATTTACAGTAAGAATACTGCCACAGAAACAAAATTTTTTAGTCAACATAGCACCTTTTGGAGGTTACATTGTTATTAATTCAAATGTAAGAACCTTAATAAAAAAACAAAGCGGCCTGAGTTTGCCAGAAAACAGCGCTATGCGGCCGCATCGTCGAAGAAAAGTCTAAGGTTGACATTAGCCGAGGCGGCCTGAGGCTGTCTGATTCCATTAGAAGCGGCGTGCATTATTCAAATCAAGCGGTCTGCAGTCAGCGGCTTGAGCCATTTGGGAAGCGGCCTGAGGTTGCCATGATCCTTAGAGAATGGTCTGGCCATGTTTCAATGGAAGCGACCCGAGGTTGCCATATTCCGTAAAATGCGGCCTGAGGTCGCCAAAAAATGCGGAAAGCAGCCTGAGGTCACCGGAAAAAAACAGAAAGCGGCCTGGGCACAGCGGAAAAAAGCGGAAAGCGGCCTGAGGTTGCCGAAAACCCAAAAGCGACCTGAGGCCACCAGAAAAAGCAAAACGCGGCCTGAGGTTGCCACAAAAAGCGGAAAGCGGCCTGAGGTTCATAAATTCGCCGGAAGGGTAGCCAGTTTCAATATGACGCGGCCTGAAGTTCCAAATTTCGAAAAAAAAACTGCCAGGCAGCCATTTTTTTCAATTTTTTTGCCTAACTTTCAGCGATATAACTCCTGAAATCAAATAAAACCAATAAAAGTAGACGCACCCGATGAAGAGGGCCCAATAGAAGGAGGCCTCGATGATGTAGTACCACCAGATCTGGGTGGACACGTGGTGGTAGGGCCAGTTCCTCCAGCACTCGGTCACATCGCTCAGCTGGGGAGAGTCCCACAGGAGGATCAAACTAAAATCAGCTGGTTTTCATGGTTTAAAGGTCTAAAAGTGGATTTTAAAGGTGTAAAAGCGGATTTTAACGGTCTAAAATGCGATTTAAAGGTCTAAAAGTGATTTAAAGGTCGAAAAATGAGAAATATCTGTAAAACAAACCCGGCGGTCCATGCGCAGATGTAGAAAGTGAGCCTCCAGCCGCACTCGGCCACCCGTTTGAACTTGGAACGACCCGTGAAACCACCTAGAAGTGGGTAAACATTGCAATATTCCGATTAGGCAAACAAACCGGAGAGGTGCTCCCAGATGCGGGAAAGGAGGGGCTTTTCGATCCAACCGCCGAGTTTGCCGATGGGGATGAAGACGAAGGACTCCAGGAGCACGCGGATCACCTGGAACATTAGAATTTTAGCATGGTATGGGAACCAAAAGCCGCTTGGACCGTTTTTGGCAACCAAAAGCCGCTTGGACCCCTTTTTGGCGACCTAGCCCGCTTCGACAGCTTTTTTGGCAACCAATCGTGCCGCTTTTTTGACAGTTATAAAATGCTTTTTTTGCAAGCGAAGGCCGCCTGAACCGCTTTTTATCAATTTTTGGTAACCTTAGACCGCTTGGACCGTTTTTTAAGCAACCATAGGGCGCTTGGGCCGCTTCTGGCAATCAAAAGGCGGTGGGACCGCTTTTTGGCAACCATAGGCCGCTTATTCCGCTTTTTGGCAAGCATAGGCCGCATGGACCGCTACCAAATTCCTCTTATACCACTTTCTGACAAACCATAGGCCGCTTTTACTACTTTCTTATAACCACAGGCCGCTTGGACTGCTTTCTTATAACCACAGGCCGCTTGGACTGCTTTGTGGCAACCAAAGGCCGCTTGGACCGAATTTTTGGCGCCCAAAAGTCGCTTGGACCGCTTTTTTGGAAACCAAAGGATGCATGTGCCGCTTTATGGCAACTAAAGGCCGCTTCAACCATTTCATAGTAACCTAAGGCCGCTTTCTGGCAACCATATGCCGCTTATATAGCCTTCAAACAACGATAGGAGCTTTTAAACCCAAATTTTCGCCCGATTCTTGAGGACAATGCCATTTGCCGCACAGTTTTCTGTAGTTCTTGCCGATTGCCGCACGTTTTTAGACAGACAATATCGATTTCCGCAATTTTTGTGTAGTTTTCTGTGGAAATAAATTATTTTTTCTCGCTTTTCGAAAGAAACATCTTGATTTTAGTCAAAATGGTACATTTTCGATCTACTTTTGGTTGAACCTGCCATTTGCCGCATGGTTTTCGTTTTGAATTGATGATTTTACGCGAATGCCCTAATTTTAACCATTAAATCACATAAATTTGATAAAAATAATGTAATTTTTTATACAAAAAACAACGAACCAGTAGGATAAAACCACCCAAGACGGTGTATTTGAGATCGGAGACTGCGGGGTAGGTGATGGTGGAATTACTCGTCATATCCGACCATTTCACGCCCTCCGGCAGCCATAAATACTCGTCCCAGAGATTCAACATCTGAAAAAGTAGGATATATAATGTATATTTGAATAAAAGAGGCGAAAAAACGAGAAATTAGCATGTAAGAAGCGAAACATTGGTCAAAATGGGATTCTGAGGGCTTCAGATGGCTCAAAAGAGGGCATTTCGAGCGATGAAAAAAACGCCTCCCGAGGGCAGAAGAAGGATTTCCGATAATTAGTTACGAGGACAAAGTGCACCAGCCGGCTGGAATGACCGGCTGGCAGCAACGGGTAGCCCTGACAACCCGGCTGCCGCCAAACAAGCCTATTTTTACTTTCTTTTCTGTGGAATTGAAAGGTTTTCACCTGCCTGAATCGAAAAAATGAGGTAGAAATTGATGAAAATGGTGAAAAAGAGGCCGAAAATCGAAATTCAGCCGATGGGAATTCAAGCGTTGCACTGAAAATGTACTTTCGGGGCGTTTCAGCCGCGGGCATGAGGCGTGAAATGGGGGTTTGGAGGGTTCAAGGTGATTTATGGCTACAAAATAGATATAAAATACATTAAATTTAATAATAAATTAGAAAAAGGGCAGAAAAGAGTCAGAAAGTGATTTCTGGGCTCGTTTTCGCCTTGTCTGCAGATCTGATGTTAATGAGATTTAGAGTGTGATCAAACTACAAAATCCCGCACGGTTTTGACTACAAATATTAAAAATTGGGTTAATGTCACGATTTTATTAATTAACTGTGTATTTCCTAACTGTTTTCGGTCACATTGCCGATTTTAGAAATTACTCGGATTCAGGAAAAACTGCGCGCAAACTTGAAAGTATTGCATAAAATCGTGCGGCAATTGCAGTTTTACGCAAATCGGGATAAAACTTGTATTTTAAAAGCGTTATAACCAAATCACATGCCGGACCGGGCCGTCAATGAAAACCAAATTTTTTAAACTATTAAAATCATTTTTAAACAGTTTAAAACGAATTAAACATGTTTCTAGTTATCACATTAGTCAATTAATGTAGGACAAAAAAGAAGTGCACCGACCGGGATCGAACCTTGGTCGTGTGATTCGTAATTTACTGGGCCAATATGGGTTGACGGACAGACACGACTCGGCCCGTGAGAACCTCAGTCAAAAATAACGAGATCATTGGCTATATATCACAAAAATGTAGGTCAAACACGTGCTACTTCAAAACATTCGCGTAAAATATGTATATGGGTGTCTGGCGCGAGCGAATTTGCATAAAATGACCGATTGACCATACGGCTCTCCGCTGAATCTATAATTTTAGTTTAGAAGTCAATAAAATCGATGGTGAGAACGTGAGGTAGTGATCTGGTTGATACACGGGGACAAAGGAACATATTGACACCCGCCACTTTTTTGCGGCATAAACTTTTGCGGTCGTCGCAGCGATAAGATATCGAAATAAGTGGGGGAAAGATAAGTGGATTCAGGAAAACGGGCTGGAATCATCGCCGCCGACCCCGTTCACTAAAATGTTTGTGCGGATGGGGTTGTATAATGTTCAGAGGGGGAGGAACGAGTTCTGGCTGCCAGACGCGGGTCACTGCGGCAGGCAGACAAAGGGAGTCAGCTGTTGGGAGATTTCTGCGGGAGAGGCAGAGGTCAATGCGACCATTGCTGCATCTGTGAGTCATAGGGGATTCTCTCTCTCTCTCTTTCTGTCCCGCCGATCTCGTACGGGTGTGAAACTCGCGGTGCTACCATGTCAGAGAACCAGAGTTTTCTGCGTCTTTTCAGGCGGGAACATTGAAAATTCAAAAGTGACGACCAAAAAGTCGATAAACCGATGGAGTGGACGGTCGCGTAAACACCGGACACGTAGTTCGTTTGAATGACTGTTATCCACAGGTGTCGCCTGGAATGGCCAAAAATGGCATTTCAGATGCAGATTTCTTCAAAACGATGCATTTAAACCCCAAACTGTTATATATTTTTTATAGAATAACTTTCAAGCTCTTTATTATGAGGTAAAGTCAAGAAGGCCTCTTTAAGACCAAGAATCCGTATATTAGAAGTAAACAACCCGCGGACCAACGAAAATTTAGTTTCGGCTGAAACTTCTCAGAAAGGTTGATAATGCATTCCTTAAGGTCCTTAAAGAGCCCTTAAAGTCTATACTCAATAACTCGGTACACCCGTAGAGGGGCCGTCAGGCACCTTTTATGAATTTATATCATATTAAAGAGCTTGAAAATTTATTCAAGAAAATATATTACAGTTTGGGTTTTAAATCGTTTTGGATAAATTTGCATCTGAAATGCCATTTTTGGCCATTCCAGACGACACATGTGGAAAACCGTCATTTTAACGAACTACATGCACGGTGTTTACGCGTCCTCTAATCCATCGATTTATCGACTTTTTGGTCGTCACATTCGAATTTTCAATGTTTCCGCCTGAAAAGACGCAGAAAACTCTGGTTGTCTGACATGGTAGCGCCGCGTGTCTCACACCCGTACGATATCGGCGGCCGCGGCAAGAGTAGTCCCGCCGCATACAGTAATGATCCCCATAGGCAAATACAAGTCGAAAAGAGGTTGAAGAACAAATTCAGAATGAAAAGCGCTACTTGAACAAAAATTCAGCACTTTTTTAGTCAAACTAAGCAAAAGTAGCATTTCTGGGCGTTATCCTATGGAACAACTCGAAAACAAAGGATTGAAAATGCAAGCTTAGAGGTCTCTCCGTCTCTCTTTGCTTAAAAAAACGACATGAAGTGACCAAAAGTCAAAGAAGGCCCGTTAATAGGCGTACGAGGGGATTTTTGAAGTGGGCTGAGATGAAGCAGGTTGGAGAGGGAATTGCGGCGGCAGAGCGGGTCAGAGATGACGGATACGATAGCACTCTCTCCGGACCGCTAGTCGATACGACACACGTGGAACATCCGTGGGAAAATTGCACCGGAATGTGGGGACGAGTGTTAAAACGAGGTTTAAAGTAAGCGAATGACTTGTGAATGTGCAACAGAGCGCCATTTGTGGCGTTGGGAATAAATTAGCCGCGTGTGATCTATCTTATATCATAGATCAGTCGGAAGGGTCGGGCTGTGATCATCTCTCTCTCTCTCTCTCTCTCTCTCTTTCTGTTTGTCTGTCCGTCTGTCTGTCTCTCTCTCTCTTTCTCTCTCTCTCTCTCCTCTCTCTCTCTCTCTCTCTTTCTCCCTCTCTCTTTCTCTCTCTCTCTCTCTCTCTCTCTCTCTCTCCCTCCTCCTCCTCCTCTCTCTCTCTCTCTCTCTCTCTCTCTCTCTCTCTCTCTTTCTTCCTCTCTCTTTCTCCCTCCCTCTCTCTCTCTCTCTTTCTCTCTCTCTCTCTTTTCTCTTTCTCTCTCTCTCTCTCTCTTTTTTTTTCTTTCTTTCTCTTTCTCTTTCTCTCTCTCTCTCTCTCTCTCTCTCTCTCTCTCTCTCTCTTTCTCTCTCTCTCTCTCTCTTTTTCTTTCTCTTTCTCTCTCTCTCTCTCTCTCTCTCTTTCTCTTTCTCTTTCTCTCTCTCTTTTTTTCTCTCTCTTTCTCTTTCTCTCTCTTTCTCTTTCTCTCTCTTTCTCTCTCCCTCTCTCTCCCTCTCTTTCCCTCTCCAATTCAAATTTTATGATTTGTAGGCCTCTAGAATGTGGCCGACCGCCCGAATCTCTCGCAAATTTCACTGCAAAGACAGGATTCCGAGCGTGGACAAAAATCCCGCACGGGGGCTGCGCCGACCTTTCACCTTCCACTTCCGGGCATCCATTTTCATCAAATTCAATCAAAACACCGAAAAACGACGGAAAGGGTTTAAAAATTTGGCGATAAAGTGAAAAATCGAAAGAAAAAAAAAACTTTGGACCAAAACTTGGCCGCCTGTTTGTCCAAAGGGGCGGAATTTTCCAAACAGGAGACACGACGTCACGGTTGAATCACTCTCCACACAATAACACGGCTCTGCGGGAAAGTTTCAATTGGAACTATAGGTAAAAGAAGGAAATTTTAGGGTTTGAAAAGAAAAAAGTAAGATTTATGGAGTTTTAGGGAGGTAAAAAAGGAAATTTCAGCTTTTGGGATAAAAAATAAATGAAAAGATGGTGAAAGAGTGAGAAGTGAGGGTATATATGACTGTTTTTCCCAAATAAACAACCAATTTGATGAGAGATCGATAAAAATGATGAAAAAACTGGTTCTTTTTGCAGAATAAGAGAAAATTTATCATTTTTCCTTGAAACTGAGTGATAAGATTTCTTGAAGTGTCTTCTGCACGGATTGATCAAAGAGCGGGGGTTCGGAAATTAGATTAGGTAGATAAATGGGCAAAGAACATTGAAGAATGATTTTTTTAATCACTTTTTAGGTTCTCGCTCTCTTTTAACCATTTTTCAAATGTGATTTCTAGACTAATCGATGATATCAGAGAAAGGAATGTTTAATGAGGTGATGTGGCAGCTAATATGATTCGGGAGACTTCAAACTAGAAGGAAAGTCATAAGTGATCAACAAGTGAAAGTGAATCACGCAAAAGAATGTTGGGAGAGTAAAAGAGACGGAGAGAAAGATAGAGATAGAGAGGTAGAGAGTGAGTGAGTGAGAGTGAGAGATAGAGAGAGAGAGAGAGAGAGAGATGTAGGGATAGAGAGAGAGAGAGGTAGAGATAGAGATAGAGAGAGTATATGCATGTGTGTGACTGTGTGAAAGTGTAAGTGTGTGAGTATGTGAGTGTGTGGTGAGTGTGTGAGCGATGTGTACAAACGTGTGTGTGTGAGATATGTATGTGTAAGTGTGTGAATGTTTGAAGAAAGTGTGGTTTTGTGAATGTGATTATGTATGTGTATGTGAGCGTGTGAAAGTGTGAGTGTGCGTGAAAAAGTTGTGATTGTATGTGTGTGAGTTTGTGTCTGTGAATCTGTGAAATGTGTGTGAATGTATGGGAGTGTCAGTGTATGAGCGTGTGCTATTGTGTGTGAGCGTGTGAATGCTTGAACATTTGTGTGAGTGTGAAAGGGTTTGTGTATATGTATGTGTGAGAGTGTGAGTGCAAATGTGTGAACGAGTGAGCATGTGAATGGGTGAATGTGTGGATGTGAATGTGTGAGCGTGTGGGTGTGGGTGAATGTGTGAATGTGTGAGTATGTGGTGAGTGTGTGAATGTGTGAATGTGCGAAAGTGTGAATGTGTGAAAATGTGAGTGTGACTGTGTGTGGGTGTGTGACAGTGTGAATATATGTGTGTGTGTTAGAGAGAGACTGTGTGAGCGTGTGAGCGTGTGAAATTATGAATGTGAGGGAGAGAGAAGAGAAAAAAAGATGAGAACTCCAAAACGTAAAAATCTGTTACAAGCTATCACCCAATCTCTCCTTATCTCTAACTATGCATAAACGTATGTAGCCCAACGCCACGTATAGATTTGGCGCCAGATAACACAAGCCTAGACAAAAGATAGACCGGATATGACAGCCCTTCCGAGACAAAGCAAAGAAAGCAAGAGAGAGGTTTAATAGTGAAAAACAAACATATTCCCACCGGGGGAGGGATCATTAAAAGTCCGAGGCAAACAGAAGGAGGTGGATGGGGCGACCAGTCTATTCCTGCGACGGGGGAGATAAGCGCCCTTGATAGGCTTGCTTCTGCTCTCTC
This sequence comes from Oscheius sp. G VE-2021, assembly GCA_022343465.1. Taxonomy (NCBI): domain Eukaryota; kingdom Metazoa; phylum Nematoda; class Chromadorea; order Rhabditida; family Rhabditidae; genus Oscheius; species Oscheius sp. G VE-2021. The sequence goes on along the minus strand of JAJQXH010000030.1, from coordinate 2,124,726 downwards.
TCGCGATCTGTCAAAGGGCAAGGATTCCTTCGGGGAAAGAAGAGGGCGGAAATCACAAGTTTAGCATGGAAGAGTGGAGGTGGAGTGATGTGGCCTAATCAGATGGACAAAGAAGAGGAAACTGGTACGTTTAGTGTGACGGTTGCTTGCGATAAGACCCCGAATCGTTACTCCCAACAAACAGAGGGAGGTGACAGCTAATTGGGAATGCATGAGGTGGCTCTGCTACTACCTCGGTTTGGTCGAAAAAGCCGGTTAAGCGGCCTTTGGTTACCAAAAAGCGGCTTTAATTCACAAAAAGCTGGTCAAGCGGCCTTTGGCTGCCAAAAAGCGGCTTTAATTGCCAAAATCAGGTCAGGCGGCCTTTGGGTGCCAAAGCGGCTTTTAATTGCAAAAATGCAGGTCGAGCGGTCTTTGGTTGGAAAAAGCGGCTTAAATTGCGGCTTTGGTTAATCAAAGCGGTTTTTCATTGACAAAAGCAGGGGCAAGCGCCTTTGGTTGCCAGAAAGCGACTTTAATTGCCAAAAGCGGCCTTCAATCGCCGAAAGCAGGTTAATCGGCCTATGGTTGCCAAAGCGGCCTTAATTGTTAAAAAGTCAGGCCAAGCGGACTTTGGTTGCCAGAAAGCGGCTTTTCATTACAAAAAAAGGCCAAGCGGCCTTTGGTGACCAAAAGCGGCCTTCAGCTGCCGAAATCAGGTCAAGCGGCCTATGGTTGGCAAACATGGCTTTAACCTCACAAAAAGCAAGTCAAGCGGCCTATGGTTGCCAAATGCGGCTTTAATTGCCAAAAGCGGCCTTCAGTTGTCGAAAGCAGGTCAAGTGGCCTATGGTTGACAAATGCGGCTTTTACTTGCCAAATGCAGGTCAAGCGGCCTATGCTTTGAAAAAGCGGCTTTAATTGTTAAAAAGCCGGAAAGCGGCCTTTGGTTACTAAAAGCGTGCCAAGCGGCCTTTGGTTACCATAAAGCGGCTTTAATGGCCAAAAGCAATTAAAATTTCCACAAAGTAGGTCAAGCGGCATATGGTTACCAAAAGCGGCTTTAATTACCAAAATCAGGCCAAGCAGACTATGATTGTCAAAAAGCGGCTTTAATTGCCAAGACATGCTGCCTTTGGTTTCCAAAAAGTTGCTTTAATTGTCAAAAAGCAGGTCAAGCGGCCTTTGGTTGCCAAAAAGCTTAATTACCAAAATCTGGTCAAGTGGCCTAGCGTGACCGAAGGCGGCTTTTAAAAACGAAAAAGCATGTCAAGGAAAAGATTGAATTCCGAAAAGTCTTTCATTGCCGAAAATTAGGCCAAACGGCCTTTGGTGGTCAAAAACGGGTTAATTTATCTAAAAGCAGGTCAAGCGGCCTTTGGTTACCAAAAGCGGCTTTTAACCAAAAACAGGTCATGCGGCCTATGGTTGCCAAAAGCGGCTTCCAATTGAAAATTTTGTATCGAACATTGAAAAGGATTCAAATTCATTCATTCATATGAATTACTATAACTATAAAAAAGCACAACTGAAAGACATAACTGAGCTTCTCCTGTGAGGATACAACTGCTCATACTCGTAGTAACAATAAGTAATAGGTTAAAATCATGAAGGAGACTATCCTTAGTGGATGTTTCCGGTCGGATTCTGTGTCCAGGGGAAGACATCTGGACAGGGGGCACATGTTTTGAATTGATGTTCGTAGCTATTCATCCAAGGCGTTCGGTACATGCATTTGTTCGGATGGGAGCATGTCGTTCGGGGCTGGGAGTTGAATTGGAGGCGGTTGCAGCGGAGGGCATCGCTCTGGAAGAGAGGGGGAGTTAGAGAGAGAGAGAAAAAGAGAGAGAGAGAGAGAGAGAGAGAGAAAGAGAGCAAGAGAGAATAAGAGAAAGACCTACCTTATGAATTTGAGTCATAGGCAGAGGATCCTGCATCCACTGAATCAACTGATGCATTGTCACAAAGAAAACATCCTTGTTCGACATAACTTCATCAAGGAACCTTAACGTCCTTAGTGTACTTAAGTTCTTAAGGTACTTACTTCTGAAGCGCAGCCATGCCCTCATTCCTTCCGTTGAGCTGGAGGAAGTCGGCATTGAGTGACATCACAAACGGAGCTTTGTTGGTGGTGTAAGCGCGGTCAAAGTTGGTAAGGAGCATGTTTGTCTAATAGAGAAGGTAGTTTTTAGTAAGATTAAGGCTTACCAATTCTAGAATAGTGTTGTTAAGGTCGACGGCAGCTCTGATCATGGAGGAGCGGCGGTAGCTGTCGATTTGTGGCATGTAGGAGCCGTAGAATTGGTTAAGAGGGACTTCCCAGAGACCGGGGAAGGAGCTGAAAGAATGACATCACTGCCTCACATGCTCACACGCTCACAATCACTCGCGTCTCAAACCAAGAAATTCTGCGTCTCTAACCTATACATTCTGCGTCTCTAACCAAGACATTCTGCATCTCTAACCTAGAAGAATCTGCGTCTCTAACCAAGAAATTCTGTGTCTCTAACCTATACATTCTGCGTCTCTAACCAAGACATTCTGCGTCTCTAACCTAGAAGAATCTGCGTCTCTAACCAAGAAATTCTGTGTCTCTAACCTATACATTCTGCGTCTCTAACCAAGACATTCTGCGTCTCTAACCTAGAAGAATCTGCGTCTCTAACCAAGAAATTCTGTGTCTCTAACCTATACATTCTGCGTCTCTAACCAAGAAAGTCTGCGTCTCTAACCTATACATTCTGCTTCTCTAACCTAGACATTCTGCTTCTCTAACCTAGATATTCTTACTGATGTAAAATCCTAAGGGCTCTGCTTCTCTAACCTCTCTCTCTCTCTCTCTCTCTCTCTCTTACCCCGTTGGACAATTCTCCTCATGGCAATTCCAAGGCACCGTGTAATCCAAAGTCTGCGGCCAGAACGGCTCCCCATGGATTCCAGGATTAGCCGACAATGTGTTATCATACAAGAATCCCGCTCTTTTCATCATCTAGAATCTCCACATATTCTGAAGCTCAACGCCAACTACCTCAAATTGGGCATCTCCTCCGGCGGCCAGTTGAGGCGCCCTCATTCCAACTATCTTCTCCTCGGGGATGTTACCAAACTTGGAGAGGATACGGCGCTGACCGTCCATTTCATTCAGCCATCTGGAGGCATTCTCTCCTCCCATGTAGACGTGTCTAAATACAGTTTCCTTAAAGGGGAAGGACAAAATTGTAAAATTGATTTCTGAAACATACCCCTTTTATATGATTTGGTCTGCAAAAGGGGCGCGTTTACACGGCCGTTTTACGCGTTTGCCGCACGGAAACACGGCTAGAGTGGGCGAGAGAGTGTGTAAAATGGGGAGACGCAGAGTTGGCGGCAATTCAAATAGGAATTTCTCCAAAATTTCAAGCGCTCCTAAATCGGTTTATTTTTATCCAAAATAGGTAATAGAGGTATTTTTCGGAATCCTGGGAATTAGATCTAGGCTTTTATCGAAAAATCAGAAAAATTATTTTTACGCGGCCCTTGCCCTTTAAAAAAGATGGTTTTGCTTACGAAATGGAGTTGGAGGCTACTTCCATGCCCTGGTCGTTGAGCCACTGGACTGCGTCGTAGTTGGTCCATTCGTGGGAGACGAAGAAGGTTGCTTTGACTGGGCATCCATTTGGGTTACTGTAAGAAATACGATTGTCTGCTTCTCTGTCTCTGTCTATCTATCTCTCTCTCTCTCCAAACCTGTACTTATTCTCCGAGAAGAGGGTAAGATAATCCGGCAACGTTCTGCCATTCACAGCGTCGTCGAAAGTAAGCACCACAAATTGAGGAATATCATGGATTGGGGCATCAAGAGGAGGTTCTCTGCCTAAAACAACCCTCTTAAGGTTTACCCTTAAGGTTTAGACCCTACCAGTTCTGGTACAGAAACATTCAGGTAGTTGACACTTTGTAGGATCGCAAAGACCAGCCTGATGCCTTGGAGCCATTTGGGCGGAGAAGCGAAGAGGACCACCCATATCGTGACTGATATCAGAGGATCGGGAGGCTGAAAAAACTACGGTAGAGAGGTGCACGTTGAAAGGACTAACAGATGTGACGGCAATAACCATCTTCGGGGTAGTGGTTAGAGTCGCAGAGACAGGTTCCGGCGACGCAGGTGGAGCCGCCGGAGCAGATTTCACCAGCGCCGCAGAAGGCACCGGGGGAGACGAAGTGGGCGGCTTCTGAAGAGAAAGGATTGGAAGGGGAAGGACCTTGTAAAATTGATTTTTCAATTTCTCTTTACAATTATTTCATTGAGTAGACATACCCCTTTTATATGATTTGGGCTGAAAAGGGGCGCGTTTACACGGCCGTTTTACGCGTTTGCCGCACGAAAACACGGCCAGAGTGGGCGAGAGAGTGTGGGAAATGGGGAGACGCAGAGTTGGCGGCAATTCAAATCACAATTTTCCGAAAATTCAAGCGCTCCTAAATCGATTCATTTTGATCCAAAATGGGTAAAAGAGGTATTTTTCGGAATCTTGGGAATAAGATCGAGTCTTTTATCATAAAAACAGAAAAATTATTTTGACGCGGTCCTCCCCCTTTAAAGAGAGAGAGAGAAAAGAAAATGAGACCTTACCTTTGCTCCTGCAGACTCCATCAACCACTTCATGCTTCGAAGCACAGATGCACATCTGAGAATCAGAATCACAGATCGATCCACCAACACACTGCTCCCCCAACTGACATGACTCTCCAGGATTGGCCAAATTCACTAAACATCATCTTCAGAAGACCAAGATCTTTAGATGACTTACATTTCACACAGTGTCCATTCCTAGAAACCAAAGGAGCCACACAAACACACCGGCCAGAGATACAAGATGACCCATGGAGGCAAATATCTGACTCCCTAAATGGGTCACAGTTACAACAGAGAGAGAGAGAGAGAGAGAGAGAGAGAGAGAGAGAGAGAGAGAGAGAGAGAGAGAGAGAGAGAGAGAGAGAGAGAGAGAGAGAGAGAGAGAAAGAGAGAAAGAGAGAGAGAGAGAGAGAGAGAGAGAGAGAGAGAGAGAGAGAGAGAGAGAAAGAGAGAAAGAGAGAAAGAGAGAGAGAGAGAGAGAGAGAGAGAGAGAGAGAGAGAGAGAAAGAGAGAAAGAGAGAGAGAGAGAGAGAGAGAGAGAGAGAGAGAGAGAGAGAGAGAGAGAGAGAGAGAGAAAGAGAGAAAGAGAGAAAGAGAGAAAGAGAGAAAGAGAGAAAGAGAGAGAGAGAGACAGAAAGAGAAAGAGAGAGAGAGAAGAGAGAAAGAGAGAAAGAGAGAAAGAGAGAAAGAGAGAAAGAGAGGGAGAAAGAGAGAGAGTTTTCACCTGCAAGAGGCTCCAGCTGGCCTTCCCCTAATCCTAGGGCTTCCCTTTTCAGTCGGGAAAACTTGGACCACCGCTTTTTGAGAAGTTGTAGCCACAACCGGAGGGAGGGTACTGGCTACCGTAATCTCCCGAAGGCTTTCAACAGGAGCTAGGGTGGGTACGGGAAGATTGGGCCATTGTGGTCTTTGCTGAAATAAGATGCTTTAAACTTTAAAGGCTTAATATTACGGTAGCGAAATTCCAGGCGGGACGAGGTGGGTAGGCAGGTTGGACCACTGTTTCCGTTGTGGGGAGGGCAGAGAAGGTTTTCTGTTTCGCTTGCTGAAAATGAAATTTCAATTGAAAATTGAAAATCTAACTTGAAATTGATTTTTTCAAATTTTTAAAAGAAAACTCACGGGGAGGAAGTTAAATCGTTCGCACCAGCCGTTAGGACTCAGGGCAAAGCCAGGAGTGCACTTGCAGACGTCGTCTAGACAGCTGGCTCCATTGGTACAGCGATCCAGTTGTTTGTTGCAAGGTTGACCGTATTTTAAGAATTTACGGCGTAAGGTGCCTAAAAGGATTAGATTTTAGAGGCAGGAGATATGTGTTTTGTGGATTAAGGTCACCAGGGAAGAGCTAGTCTGCTAAATGGGACTGCAACCTCGTTTCCCAATGACTTTCAGTTCTGTTTCGTTATCTGCATAGCCTTTATATGCGGTGTCGTGCGTTTTGCCACACAACTCCACTGTTTAAATGCGGGTATTGAAGATTTCAACAGTTTTTAAACTGTAAACCTTCACATTTTTCATGATTGAGGCCATGCCTGACCGAAACGGGACAAGCATTCACTCTTTGAGTGAATTTCAATACAAAAAGACATAGTTAAGAAGAATTCTCCCTCAATGCTTCCTATTCTTTACATCTTTCAGGCTTTTCTCGTTTTCGCTCATAGCAACCTCGAAATCTTATTGTTTTAACAAAAGGGAGCGGATAAATAAAGAAAAATCGATTTTTAGCTGATTTGGAACTTTTAGCCTCGTTGTGCTCTCTCTTTCTCTCTCTCTCTCTCTCTCTCTCTCTCTCTCTTTCTCTCTCTCTCTCTCTCTTTTGAAAAGTACACAGATTATTGCCCTTTGGTCGTAAACACCGTGGAAAATTCCGATGATAAACGAAAACTAAAAACCAAAATGTGACCACCAGACTAAAATGAGTACCAACATGTAATTGTTTCTTCCCAAGGCGGAATGTGTCATTAATTCAATGTTAGAATTGATTTTTGATAAAAAAAATACAAGTTTTAATATAGTGTTTTGAATAAAAACTCTCTTTATTCCAGAAGTTCTAAATTTGACCACATACCAAAATAACCTGGTCTCTAATCCTAGTTTCTCAACGTTTCGCAGTTTTACGTAGCTTTACCTCTTTTAGACTTGTATTTGTCTATGGCCCTCATTACTGTTACTACCCTTTCCGCGGCCGCCGATTTCGTACGAGTGTGAAACTCGAGGCGCTACCATGTCAGACAACCAGAGTTTTCTGCGTCTTTTCAAGCGGGAACATTGAAAATTCAAAAGTGACGACCAGAAAGTCGATAAATCGATGGAGTGGACGCGTAAACACCGTGCACATAGTTCGTTAAAATTCCGGTTATCCACAGGTCGCCTGAAATGGCCAAAAATGGAATTTCAGATGCAGATTTCTTCAAAACGACGCATTTAAACTCCAAACTGTTATCTATTTTCTTAAATAACTTTTCAAGCTCTTTAATTTGAATTAAAGTAAAAAAACCATAATTTTCCTAATTTCAAGCTATTTTTAACTTAAAATTCGACAAAAATTTCAATTTTTGACTTTTCAGATTTAATTTCTATCGATTTCTATTCCTTCCAAGCAGTTAACTCAATCAGTTAGATCACAAATTTAATAAGCAAACAGCACACACACAAATAGACACAAACAAATAAATAGTGAAAGACACGATTCTTGGTCAGCTTTGGTCCTGTTACGAGGAGATTACGGTAACTGTACATTAGGAACACCGTATTGATTGGTTATGGAACGGCGGGGGCAATCTACGCACAATCGTAGTACTTCCATCATCTTTCAGAAGACTTGGCTTCTACCAAGACTTGCAGCAATTATACTCCTCTGTGGCGAAGCCTCCAGAAGTGATGTAGCAGTAACTTCTGGGAGGGCAATTGGGCTCCAGCCCATTGCACAGGATGAGGCTTCCAGAGCCATCTCTGGTGGCTTCATTGCCTGGAGGGCAGTTTCCGGCCCCAGAGCCTCCACTTTTGTAGTTCCCTCCGGAGGTCCCCCCTCCACTCGTGGCTCCTCCTCGGCTCCCGACCTTGGGCTTAGGCTTCGGACGGCGGATTGGAGGGCCGACTATCCTAGGCTTCTGTGTTTCTGACATGGCTGGCTCTGGGGCGGAGGTGGCTTCTGAAGAAGAGGCGGCGCGGGACTCGGTGAGGGCGCGGTGTCTCGCGTAGGAGATGGGGACTGGGCGTTCGCCGACCTCGATTTCTGAAAGATGTTAGTTGTATGAGTAGGAACACTGCAACCGGATTAGCCAGCAACCGAGGGCGAATCTAGTCTGCTTTAGCTGTTACTTTGTTTCGAGGATAGTTTCAAGTTTCATGCCGACGGTTGCAAACGTTCGAAAAATTTGTTTTTACTGCAAAATGCTATTTTCTATACAGTTTTGTTAGAAAAAGTAGTTTGCCGCTTGGTTTTAGTGAGAAATGCCGTTTTCCGCACGCTTTTTGATCAACCTGCCGTTTGCCGCACAGTTTTATCCTGAATGCCGATTACCGCACTGTTTTAGTTTTTCATCTCTATTTCAATTGTAGATGTAATTAGCGCACAGTTTTTGTATATCTGCCGTTTATCACACAGTTTTTGGCGCCAATTCTGCTACTTTTCTACTTTTGCAGGACCGTTTGAAAAAAAATTTTTTTTTCTTGTTTACATTTTTTTCTCAAAAATTTAAATTTAACAGGTTATTTACTTTACAAGTGAAAAAGTAGTTTGCCGCATTGTTTTTAGTTAAACATGCCGTATGACGCGTTTTACTGGAAGTGTGCGCGATTGGTGAGGATACTGCCATTTGCCGCACGGTTTTTTTATTTCTGCCGTTTGCCGCACAGACAGGCTCTGACGGTTGCAAACGTTTGGAAAACTCCTTTTTTCGGTTTTTTTTCTTGTTCGCATACTGAAATTTGTTGAAATTTCCATGCAAAATGCGATTTGCTACTTCTCAGTTTTGGTAGAAAATTTACTTTGGCGAATTATTTTTGTAAAATATGCCGCTTGCCGCACGGTTTTTAATGTTTAAACTTTTTATCTGCAATTTGCCGCGCAGTTCTCGCATTTTTCTGCTGTGCGGTGCACGATTTCAAGTAAATCTTTGGCTTTGCGTAGGTTTTTAAAATGCACTGCCAATTGCCGCACGGTTTTTCGCAATTGTGCCGTTAAACATACAATTTAATCCAACAAGCGGATTGCGGCATGTTTTGGGCCCAAACCTGTTTACACCAAGGTTTTTCGGGTACAGTCATGTTTTCCACAAAAAAACTGCCGCAACGTTTTTGACAGGAGCTACCGTTTGCCGCATGGTTTTTAAACGTAACTGGCGTTTTCAGCATTGCGTATAAAATAAGCTGCCATTGGCAGCGTGATTTTGACAGTATATACCGTTTGCAGCATGGTTTTCGCAAGTAGCAGCCGTTTGCGGCGCGCTTTATGGCCAACGCTGTCGTTTGCCGCATGGTTTTGATTGCAACAACATTTAGCGGACGGTTAATCTACTCGTTACCATTTCTCACACGGGTTTCCACCAAAGCGCCCATTTTAACCTTCAAATTGTGGCAGCAGCTGGCGCTGTTTTCTTCATTTGTAACAGGAAATGCGTATTTTCGAGTTTTCCCTCCTTTTCCCTCAGATTTTCCCAATTCTTATGTAAAACACCCTTCTTACCTTCCAACGGTTCACAGACTCCAGCATGATCCACAGTTCCTGGTTTACAACGGCATTTTCCTCCCATACAGGTCCTTCCTCCCTGGCACTGGCTGTCCTCGGCACATTCTGATGTGGTTACTAAACATAATTGTTTTGTTTGTAAAAAGAAGACAGTAACCTGGAACTGTCGGCCTCTGGGTAGTTTGGGTGGTGGTCACAGGAGCAGCAGTAGGTGGCAGTTGGCATTGGTCTCCAAAGACGATCTGTCCTGGAGGGCACATGCAGATTCCGGTGTCTTCATCACAACTGGCCCCTCCTTCACAGACCTCTCCGTCGTCACAGCTCTCAAGGGGCTTGGCGATGACCTAAATCACAAGTTTGAGATCCTTCTTCTCTCTCTCTCTCTCTCTCTCTCTCTCTCTCTCTCTGTCTCTATACCTGCATCTATCTCTGTCTCTATCTCTCACTAATCAGACTTCAGTAAAAATGCTCTAATGCTAAATCTGAGCTATTTAGAGTAAACGCGCCCCAGTGCTAATTGATTTATTGATTGAAGAAAATCCAAGTTTTTTTGCCAAAAACTTTCTTTAGATTACAGTAGTTGCTCTGATTCACAATAAACATGCTCCAATGCTAAATCTGTCCAACTTGTTTTCAGTAAATGCGCTCCATTGCGAATTGATAAAAAAACGCTCCCATTGATTTCAAAGATATTCCTTTGCTTACAGTTTTAATGGTCTAATACCAATCACACTAAAGTAAGAATGCTCCACTGCTAAACAGGTTCTATTTTTTCTACTGTAAATGCGCTCGATTGCTAATTGATTAATTTATTTAAAAAAACACACAGATACTATTGCAAATAGCTTTCTATTGATTACGGTATTAATGCTCCAATGCTAATCACACTGCTGTCTACATGCTCCATTGCTGAACAGGTGTTCTTGTCTTACTGCAAATGCGCCCCATTGCTAATTGATTGATTGATTGAAAAATCTTGAAAATCAATTACACAATTACACTACAAACCCAAATCCATAACTGTTAAATTTAAGAATATTTAGAAATATACTCGGCTCTTTTTTGTCGTGCTCTCTCTCTCTCTCTCTCTCACTATTTCTCTCTCTCCCTCTCCCTCTCACCTTCATCTGAGGAGTAGTAGGCATTGGCATGGCCACACAATGTCCAGAAACGGCTATGAATTGCGGAGGACAACGGCACTGTCCACTGTGGCAGCTGCTGTTGTTCCCACAATCCGTGCTCTCATCACACGACTCTCCAGCCACAGCTTGGCGACGGGTAGGAATAGGCGCGTGGCAGAATTCATTCCTAATCTCCGACTTCTCAGCAGGACAGGCGCACTTCTGCGAATCATCGCAGGTGGCACCTCCCGTGCAGACTTGCCCGGAAGAGCAGCTCTCTCCAGGACGGGCGTATTGGGACGTGACTGAAAAAGAAGACTATTCTGGTGAAATGCGCAATCGTCGCAGCGCCTTTGCTTTTGACGCGCCTGCCGGCCTCTGATCCCAGCGAGCCGATGGTCTAGTGGTTAGCGCGGCGGAGTGCCACCCAATGTGTCGTTGGTTCGCATCCCGCCCGCGGTAATTTGTTTTGCATGTCAAATTGTTATCGATTTTATCATTTCCATGCGTTAACATCCCATTTTCGATTAGCTGAATTGTGAATTAGCGCACTCTTGGTGCCAAGCCAAAACTTGCAATCTGGTGCCTCCCGTGAAAAAGCGTCAAAGCTGTGATTACCTCCTTGATGCCTGGCCTTCCCCCTGACTTTCCTCCTTGCCGTCTCATCCGGCGGTACACATCCATCATTATGAAGCACGTATCCCTCAGGGCATTGACAGCTCCTATTGATGCAGATCGTGTTGCCCCTAAGACGTGCCTCGTGCCTTCTGTCAAAAGCGTGCCCGTGCATACCTACAGTAGAGCCCGATGGCTTCGCATTCTGCATTGTTCACAATCAATGGTGTGCGGGTTACGGTAGTAGTTACGGTAGTCTTCGGCCTCAGAGAGGACTGTGCATGCGTGGAGAAGCCACTAGCCGGTGGGAGTTCGATGAAGTCGACCGGACGGCGGGTGGCAGCGATGTACACTGAAATTGCGAGAGAGGTGCACAAGCGGTGCTATCTCCAGGCTGTTACAGTACCCCTCGTGCTAGTAGGGTTACGGTAGGTACAGTACCCCGTGCTACCTGACCTACCTGGGGTTGTGGTGGTGGCTGGGAATTCACAGCGACCGTTGAGGAAGGGCTGCATTCCGGTTGGGCAGACGCAGAGGCCTTCCACGCAGGCGGAACCACCCACACAGGAATCTAGGGGACCTTAATGGGTGGTCTAGATGGGTGGTCTTCAGAAAAATACTTACCACAGTGGGAGCCTGGGGCTACCTTTCGGCTGATTGGCTGCTGAGGGATTGGTGACCCGCCTGTTGGGTGGTAGACGGGCGGAGCGGTCGGGTAGACAGGTGGCTGGGTGGTGTAGACAGGGACGGTCTGAAGTTGACTCTCTGCGTCTCTGTCTATATCTGAGTCTCTCTCTCTCTCTCTCTCTTCGTCTCTGCCTACGCCTCTGTTTCTATCTCTGTATCTGTCTCTCATTAAAAACTTCTTTTGATTGCGAATAATATCACATTCATTACAGTATTAATGCTAGAATACTAATCAGACGCGCCCTAATGCGTAAACATGCTCTAATGCTAAATCTGAGCTATTTCGAGTAAACGCGCCCCAGTGCCAATTGATTTATTGATTGAAAAATACAGTTTGTTGCTAAAAACTTTCTTCAGATTACAGTAGTTGCTCTGATTCACAATAAACATGCTCCAATGCTAAATCTGTCCAACTTGTTTGCAGTAAATGCGCTCCATTGCTAATTGATCGAAAAATGCTCCCATTGATTACAAATATATTCTTTTGCTTACAGTTTTAATGTTCTATTATCAATCACATTAAAGTAAGAATGCTCCACTGCTAAACAGGTTTTATTTTTTTCTAATGTAAATGCGCCCCATTGCTAATTGATTGATTTATTTTAGAAATAAACTGCTACTATTGCGAATATCTTTCTATTGATTACGGTATTAATGTTGCAATACTAATCACACTGCTGTATTCATGCTCCGATATTCATAGTATTCATGCTCCAATGCTAATCACACTGCTCCATCACTGAACAGGTGTTATTGTCTAACTCTACATGCGCTCCATTGCTAATTGATTGAAAAATCAATTACACAATTACACTACAAACACGCCCTTACGCAAAACTTTCAAATTTAAGAATATTTAAAAATATACTCAGTTCTTTTTTTGTCATGAACTCTCTCTCTCTCTCTCTCTCTCTAACCCACCCTAGCCGGCAGAGTAGGCCTAGGCCCCGACTGGATACAAATCCCTCTCTGAACGATCATCGTCGGATCCGGGCAGATGCACCACCCCTCCCTACAGACCGATCCTCCAGTGCATTCCCTAGCTTCCGTGCAGGACCCACCAGGCGGTGACGTCACCGGCTCATTAGCTAAAAGTATCGATTACCTTCTGTCTTGTCGAGCCAAAAGTGTTAAAACTTAGTTAAGCTGGTTTTAAACTCAAAAGGGGAATCATGCAAGCTGAAAACCTAGACGGCCGCGTGATGAACCAGCTGCAAGTGACGTCATCTTCTGTGATGCCTTCTGTGGTACTCACGATGGCAGTTCCGGTTCCCCAATTCACAGTGGCACTTGTTCATCAGACAGACCAATCCTTCTGCACATCTATGGGTGGCCGAGCATCGATGACCCTTCCTAACCAAGCTGTCTCTCGGTAAACAGGCATCATTCAGGGGAACATCTTCATAGCCACAGATACAGTACCCATCAAAGCAGATGGCCCCATCTCCACACTTCCGCTTCCCAAGACAAGAGGCTCCTGGAGACACAGCCACTGGCGGAATACTGGCTGAATGTTTGGTGGTCATCGGGCGGATGGTAGTCTTCAGAAAGGGGACTTTAACTTTAGGGATTAGGGAGGAGAGTAAGGCTTCTGTCGTGGTTCTTAAGTCTCCTGGGATCCTAGGCAAGGAGGGAAAGGTGGAAGAGCCTTCTGGATTCACAGAAATGGAGAGCTTAGTCCAAGAGAGCGGGGTTGTGGCTTCTGGAGTCTTGGCTGCAGAAGGCGGGGTCGTGGCGAAGACTTCTTTCCAGGTCACCTCTTTCCAGATGACTGGCTCTGGGGTTACTGTAGTTGAAGTGGTCACCTCTTTCCAGGTGACTTCAGAAGGCTTAGAGCCTTCAGAAGGCTTCGGCGTCGTGCTAGTGGTAAAGATCCGTCTCCAAGCGGCTTCCACCTCCTTCCTTGGGTGAATCGCAGTTGGAGCTATCCTAGCCTCCGGAAGTGGAGTGGTGCTTACAAATTTTTGTAGTTTGATCTTCTGAATCTTAGGTCTTACTGTAGCTCTTTCCGCCGATGTTCCGAAGATCCTTCTCCATAGGGGGATTCGTCTCTCGACACAGACCCCCTCTTCCATTCTGAAGCCATCATCACATATACAGATTCCCTCTTGACAAGTTGACTTGTCAGGACAATCCAGGCATTCTAGGCTCTGAGGTACTGTAGCCTTGCCTTCTTTGATGCCTACAGTATTCCTACAGTACCCCTCATTACAGGCTAGACCACCCAGACAGTCCTGGCTATCCCTGCAAGTCCTGGCCGGTTGCTTTCTGGCCACCCTAGCTGGGACATCTATACAATCCCCATCGATTTCTACTTGCTTCTCATCACAACTACAGTACCCTTCTTTACAGTACCCTCCGGCACAGATTGACCCCAGAGGGCAGGCTTCTCCAGCGCTTTTGACCATGGATGCTGGGACACACCTCCCCTTCACGTTTCTGAACTTGGGCAGGCACTTGCAGATCCCCTTTCCGTCACAGAAGGAGTTATCCAAGCAGATTGAATGGGTGTTGCAGACGGAGCCAGGGTTGGCAGTTGGCTTCAGAGGGCCTTCTTGGTCTTCAACACAGCGGCCTTGCTTGATGACCCGTCCTGGGGGGCAGACGCAGGTCCTCTCCTCTCCGGTGCAGATGCTCCCATCCACACAGATTTCACCTCGACTACAGTCATCACCCGGTTGAGCTGTGGCTACACAGATTCCAAGAAGGTCTCTCTTTCCCTCTCCACAGATGCAGACCTCCTTGATGCAGTCACTCCCTCCCAGACAGATTTCCCCATCTCCACAGCCATCCCCAATTCCTGAAAGATCCACATTCCTGGGGACTTCTATACATTCCTGGTCCAGGAAGATCATTCCAACTGGGCATTGGCAAATGAGGCCCATTCCATGGATATTCAAACATTCCGAGCCGGCTGAGCAGAATTCAAAGTTCTGGCAGTTCTCCAACGGGGCTGCGAATTGCCGTTCCTCTTCTGGTTCTTCATGATCACTATGATATACCCCTTTCCCTGGGTGAAGCCTCTTCCTCTGGGTGCAGATCCCATTCTCTGCGCTGCTTCCTGAAGGACAACGGCAGAACTGCCCACTGCAGACAGAATTCCCGAGGCAGATGGCTCCATCGGCGCAGTACTCCCCAGGCATGACTACCTTCAGCCTGGGTGGGCCGGAAGGCCCGGAAGGCACTGGCGAGGCTGTGGAGACTACAGTATCCCCTGACTTGCTGTTACTCCCTCTGGCGAAGGGTTGGAAGACGAAGGGATTGACCAATCCGGGGATTGGGACCATGTCGGGGGTGGAGCCTTGGGGGAAGACTACCTTCAGGTTCTGCTGAGGACTTGGGGTAATGAAGTCGAAACTGGTAGGACCCTGGGTTGGAATACTGAAAGATCCAGGAGAGTAGCCTTGGGGCTGGAAGTTGAACTTCTGGGCTTCTGGAGGTACAGTAGGAGGTTGGAAGTTGAAGTTCTGAACCTCCTGGTTTGGCGGCTGGAAGTTGAACTTGGGAGGTTGTGGTGGTGGTGGTGTCTGGCTGAAGCCTTGGAAGTTGAAGCCTTGGTTCAAGCTTTTTGGCTCTGGAGGATAGGTGAAGCCTGAAGCTTGATTGAAGCCCTCCTGGTTGGTACCTCCAGGTGGGAACATGAGTGTCATAGACTTGGTGGCTCCAGAAGCCTGGCCTCCAGAAGTTCCAGAATGAACCGGCCCGAATCCTCCCCCATAGCCTGATTGACCAGCTCCAAAGGCTTCTGATCCTCCAGAAGTGGCTCCAGAAGCCGTGGTTCCAGAATGAACCGGCCCAAAGCTACCGTATCCCCCAGGAGATAGGGTAAAAGCAGTTGAACCAGGGAAGCCAGTCACTCCTGGATTCAATTTCAGAAAACTCTCAGTCCTAATTCTCTCCTGCATAGGTGCCTGCGGCCCATCATTCCTATTCGGAGGCAGAAACCCTACCGGCTCTCCTGAAGGCACACAGAATCCTTCCTGAAGCTCAAATCCTCCCTTACACAGACAGTACCCATTATCACAATAGCTGTATTTATGGCAATTCCTCGACGTGACACAGGCCAGGCCAGGTATGTTAGCCGTTTGCTGGCAGGTTCCATCCACGGTAGTCATTCCTGAAGGGCACTCACATACCCCAGACATGATCCCACAGTAGCTGTTGAAGGCACAAATCCCTCCTGAGGAACACTCCTCTCCTGGGCGTTTCAGCTCCGGGGCTGAGCAACTTTTCCCATCTCTTGAGGTACAAACGCACTTCCCTTGAAGACAGAAGGCATTGACCTCACATTGGTTGGTCGCCTGGCAGGGTTCACCAGCTCTAGCTATCCTTTCACAGAAGCCACCCGTGGCTCTATATCCTTCGAAGCAGTGGCAGAATCCTTGATGGCAACTAGCTTGACTTGGACAATCTTCTGATCTCACACAGTGCCCCCCGTAGATTACTCTTTGGGTGGTCCCTGTGTTCGGCTGGACCTCCCCCAAGGTCCCCATGGCGTTGTTTTTGATCTCTAGTTCAAGCTCTTCTATCTCGTCAATCTTGTTGGTGAATCGGTCATCTGGACTTGGGGTCGTGGTGGAGCCTATGAACTTGTTGAAGACTGGGTAGACATTAGCCTTCTTGGCGCATTTCCCATTGACATCGGGGACTTCATCCGTTCTACATCTGCAGAGTCCATCTATACACTGAGATCCCCCAGAGCAGAGGAGTTGAGGCGTACACTTCCTTCCAATTGGGATGGTTGTTATCTCCTGGGGGGTTACACACTCCCTCCCGTTGTTGACCAACTGCCGGATGCAGTTGCAGACTCCGTAGATGCAGAAAGCCTCACCCACACAGTCATACCCATTCTTGGGGTCACATTGCCCCCCTGGGCTGACCTGATGGATCGCACTTCGGCAGGTTGAATCGACAATTGTCTCTCCTTTCTTACAACGGCAGACTCCTCTGACACACTCGGTTCTGAAGGGGCACTGACGGGTTACGGTACAAGGGCCTCCAGGAGCTGAGGATTCTGATGACTGAGAGGAAGGTTGGGCCGTTTTCTTTGGGGGCGAGGCAGCTAAGGAAGCTCCAGAAGCCCGGCAGGTACCGTCATCTCCTGGCTGGCCTTGCTCACACTGGCAGATCTTTTCGATGCAGATGCTCCCTCCGGTACAATCGGTCCTGGCATCGCAGGCTTGGCCTGGAGCTGCAATAGAGAGCTTGTCAACCACAGCTAGGGCCTGTTCCCTACTGCCCACACATTGATCATCTATGATAACTTCGTGATCTTCACAAACGCAGAACTTTTCTTGACATCTAGACCCTCCAGAACAGAGATCTTTTGGGCCGCAGTCCATTCCGGGTCCCTTCACAGTTCCGGGGACTGACGACTGGGTGGCCAAGGCCTCTCTCTTCTGGCATCTGCCATCGATGGCAATGGTTTTGGCAATGCACATGCAGACGCCGAAGCGACAGGCGCTCCCGTGGGAGCAGCGCTGTCCTAGTTGGCAACTTTTGCCAGGAGGGGAGGAGGAGAGTTGGCAAGAGCCGGAAGAAGCGGTAGCGCCGTCTGGGCAACGGCAGACGCCGAGGTCGCAGAGGGAGCCACCGGTGCAGGTCTGGCCGGAGGAGCAACGACCTCCTGGAGACTGATGGCATCTGAAGTTGAGGTTTAAGGGCAAACTTTAAGTTTAAGGACCTTCCATGCTGTTCCCTGGAGCCATCAGTGCATTGACAAACATTGTCTTTGCAGATGGAGCCACCGGCACAACGGTCTGAGCCACTGCAGCCGGAGTTTAGGGTTTTGTAAACGACGGGCGAGGAAGATGAACATTGGCCATTCTGAAATAGGGTTGAGTAGGTTAAACCTGTCTCTCTCTCTCTTTCTTTCTTTCTCTCTCTCTTTCTCTCTCTCTCTCTATCTCTCCCTCTCCCTCTCACCTCAGCTGCGCAGACACATCTCCCACCAGAGCACTTGTGCTCCGGCCTACATTCCTTGTCTTCAGAGCAACTTGGCTGGCTCCTATCCACCGGAGGATTGCAAGTACCCGGATACCGACATCTACAGTGGCCTTGGTCACAAACAGCCCCCTCTTGGCATACTGTAGCCGCCGAATCGCAACTAGCCCCAATTGGTACTTCTATAGGTCTGCAGGCTCCATCCCTAGGCTGCCATCCTCTAAGGCAACGGCATTCTCCCGAAAGACAGACTCCGTCTCCATTCGAGCAAACTTTGGACCCAGGCCAGCAGATCAAAGAGGAAGTAGATCGAGGCAATCGATGAGGGGAGGTACATAGACCACGGATGCAGAGGAGGGGAGGGAGACATGCAGGACGACACGACGGCTCACCGGTTAGGGTTACGGTAGTTACTGTAGGAGTAGGGGTTACTGAAAGGTTAGGGTTAGAATTATAGCAGGATAGGATTAGATTCTTAGTTCTTAGGAGATTAGAGAGCCAAAAGATTAAGGTATACGGTAGGGGTCGTGCAGTACCTGGTACGCAAGTCTGGTCCACAGCCTTGTTTCCCTCGGGGCAGACGCAGATTCTATCGATGCAGGAGGTCCCGGTATAGGCGGCCGAGCACTGGAGGTCCGATCGACAGCCGATCTGACCAGGGTAGACGACTGAAAGCGACAGTCGGAGAAGAAAAAGACACACGGAAATGGAAGTTACAGTGGAAAAGATACCGAAACGCGTGGAAGATGAGTTTTTCATTAGGAAGCTGGAAGTGGGTCCTGAAAGGAAGGGAAACTTACTCTTCTCACAACGACCCTCGATGTTGACGTGGGTAGAGAGACATTGGCAGGAGGGGGGATTGGTGTTGCCGTTGCAGTAGGCTCCGATCATGCAGTCGGTGTTGAGGGCGCAGCGGACGCCGACGCCGGCTTGCTTGCTGCCACCTGGAATAGGGAGATTAAGAAAGAGAGAGAGAGAGAGAGAGAGAGAGAGAGAGAGAGAGAGAGAGAGAGAGAGAGAGAGAGGAGGTCTCCTTGTGAAGATCTTTCTAAGTTACTATATGGATATATCTAGACTACAGTATACCGTAATTCATAACCGTTACTGTAAGTCACTGGCTAGGTCACTGTGGGTTACTGGAGCCTTTACACTAATTCAGGAGGCCATCCTGGTTTAAAGGAATCAATCCTGGAGTACGGTAAGCCAATCATAAATTACGGTAGTCCAAATTATACTTTGTTTGGTTTGGTTACAGTAGTTCGAGTAATGTAAGGTTTATATTACTTACGGTTGGACCTTATGTTTTGAAACCTTGGGCCCAGTGTATTACTGTACAGTACTGTAGGTAACTCCGGGTTACGGTCAATATGCATTACTGCAGGTCACTAAAGGATACGGTCAAATGTGTGTATGTGTGTATGTGTACATGTGCTTGTGTGTATAAATACATGGCCATCCTAGTTTAATCTAAGTTACTCAGGAGTACGGTAGGTCAATCATGGATTATGGTAATCCAAGCTATGTTTGAATTACAGTAGTCCATGTAAGGTTGATCTAGGTTGCGGTAGGTCACGATGTGTTTTGGAGTGACGTGCCTAGAATGGCATACTGGATTACGGTAGGTCAGAATGGATTACTGTAGCTAATCGAATACGGTCGATTGTCCATCTGGGTTGCGGTAGGTCATAACAGCTTACGGTAATCACTGTGGGTTACGGTAGTTTATGTTCAGCTGATTTCTTTTACGGTAAGACAGAGTGTGTTTGACAACCTCGGTACAGCTTGGGTTACTGTAGCATAGCATACTGTCGATCAAAATGGATTACAGTAGGTCACTCAGGACATCAAGTTGGGTTACTGTAGCATGGCGGTCAAAACGGATTACTGCAGATAACCGAGGAAAACGGTCGGTTATGGATTACGGTAGTCAAAACTATGCTTTGCCCTGTTGGGTAACTCTTTATCATGTATGATCAACCTAACTTGCTGTAGATTCCTATGTTTTGGCACCCTGGTCTAGTGTTATATTGTAAATTCCAGTATGCTACTTTGGGCTACGGTATTCAAAACATATTACTGTATGCCACTGAGGTATCCGGTCAATTTAGAGAGAGAGAGAGAGAGAGAGAGATCACTCACCAAGATTGATCTTCATATGATTCGGCTTCATAGTCGGTTTCCTAGGTCCCGGTGTGGCGATAGATTGGTAGTTTACAGTAACCGCCGGCTGGGGTGGCCTTGTAACCACCGGTGGGGGTCTGTACACACTGCTTGACTGCTGAATCACTTTTTATATTAAAATTTGAAGAAAATCCATACCTGAGGTACAAAAGTAGGTGGCACATAGGTTGGCGCAGCAGTTGGTGGCGGCTGCGTTGGCGGAGGCAAAGTAGGAGGTACCGTAACCGCAGGTGGAATGTAGGTCACAGGGGCAGCTAAAGCTTAAGGTTAAGGTAAACCACTTAAAGTAAGGCCTTACGTTGTTTAACGACCGTTTTGCATTCTCCATTAACCAGGTCAGTGTCGTGAGGACAGACACAAACAGGAATCGTGGAGTCACAGATACTTCCCATGGTGCAGACTTCTCCGTTGTCGCAGAGCTCTCCAGGGCCTAAATAGTTATGAAATAATAAGAAAATAGGATTTTAAGTACTTACCGACTTCTTTTCTTTCCTGGCGGAGAACGCACTTGCCTTCGTGCTGGATGAGTGGAGAGACGCAGGCACAACGGCCCATGACGCAGGAGGAGCCGTGGTCACACTCGGCCAATTCGGAGCAGAGGGCTCCGATTCCCACTGAAATGCGGTTTTTAGATTATTTTCACATTTAAATCAATTTTTTAATCAATATTTTCAATAAATCGGTAAAGGAAGACTTAGTTTAGCCCAACGCTCACTGAAAACTATCAGTTGCAAAGCTCTGGCACGCATTCGCTTCGAGATGTATGAAAAACCAAATAATGGAATTAAAACGACTTATCGATTGATATGACTTTGAAAAGAATCAATTGAATGGAAATAAAAAGGAATAACAATTGGAGACGTTTAAACAGAGATCTGGCGCGCCATCGTGGCGGAACCCACGTGACCCAACACGATGGTGTGCCAGAAATTGCTACCTCCGTGATAACTTTAGAATCGATTGATTTTAACAACTAGCCAGTTACGAAAGAGATTGCACGCCACGGGCTACCGTAATCCATAAAGAGAAAAAGTTACCGTAACCCATATATCAGTTTCAGTAACCTGTATAACCATATTTGCACCTCTAACATATGTACAATCGATTAATTCTAAAGACTTTAACTAGTTACTGTAATTCTGCGGTGCAGGATACCGTAATCCATATTAGGCCAAGTTGGGAGAACAATTTTAATGTCAATTCGTTGATTTAAAATGATAAAAAGGGTTTAAGCTATTTTAAATTCATTGTAACAAATTCTCATTGTTTTTCTTTAACGTATTGATTTTTTGATCTATGGGGGTGCTGTAATTGTCTCCGATGGATATTTGACATATAAATCTAAAACCGAAAATGATTGATTTTTAAGTTTGGAAATGTCTAGGATAGGTTACTGTAGCGCCATCGCCTTGGCTGGATTACTCGTTACGTACGCAACCCACATTTCCGCATTTTCATGGGCACGACATCATACTACTATTGATTTAATAGAAGTGCTTCGAAAATGTGGGTAAAAGAAGCAGTGGCAAAGAAGCAAACCAAATTGAGAAAGAAAAGAAAGCCCAGAAAATTAAGCCAATAAAGACCCGAAGAAAAGTTACCTTTCTGGATCTGGATCGCAGCTGTGGCCGGCACGACGCATTCTCCATCACGAGCTTCGAGTTCGCCAGGGCAGAGACAGAGGCCAATCGGAAGGGTGCAGATAGAGCCACCGGAGCAGATCTCCAGGTTGCGACAGGAGTGGCCAGGAGGGGCTGAAAGGGACAGACTGAGAGGAGAAGCAGAGAAAGCAGGAGGGAGAGAAGACCACCCTTGAAAAGTTGGAAGACCACCCGTAAAGTCAAACCCCCTTGAAAGCTTGGAAGACCACCCGGAAAGTCAATCCCATGAGCCTCAGGCCAAAGACCCCCGTTTCGCTTCTTCTATTTTCACATCCGTTTCTTTTTCCAGCTCCCCTTGAAATAGCAAAAGCCGAACACGGGGGTTGTTTGTTGTGTTCGGAGGGGCTCTCGAAGCGGCGCTGTTTTGGCGATCCCTCGAGAGCCTGAACATGCGCCTATTCAGGGCTGAAACCAGAGAGCCATGCTCATAATCTCTTGTTTGCACGCGGCGGAGAGGAGATCTCACGGACATAAACAGGAGGAGAGAAGTATCCGATTCTGCTAATTACTAGTCAAACTGGTAATTTCCGGGGGGATGAGAGAGAGGGAGAGAGAGAGAGAGAGAGAGAGAGAGAGAGAGAGAGAGAGACAGAGTGAGCTAGAGAGAGAGAGAAAGAAAGAAAGAGAGAAATTGAGAGAAATAAAGAGAGGGAATTGGAGAGAGAGAAATAGAGAGAGAGAGAGAGAGAGAGAGAGAGAGAGAGAGAGTTAGAGAGAGACATAGAGAGAGACATATAGAGAGAAAGAAAAAGAGAGAGAGGGAGAGAGAGAGAGAAAGAAAGAAAAAAAGAAAAAAAGAAAGAAAGAAAGAAAGAAAGAGAGGGGGGAGAAAGAGAGAGATATAGATAAAGAGATAGAGAGAGAAAGAGAGACAGAGATAGAGAGATAGAGCGAGAGAGACAGAGAGATATAGAAAGAAAGAGAGAGAGAAAGATAGAAAGAGAAACGAGAGAAAAGAGAGAGAGAGATAGACAGACATATATAGAGAGATAGAGAAAGATAGAGCAAAAAGAGAGACAGACAGAGATAGAGAAAGATAGAAAGAGAAACGAGAGAAAAGAGAGAGAGAGAGAGAGAGAGAAAAAGAGACAGAGAGATAGAGAAAGAAAGAGAGAGAAAAAGAGAAAAAGAAAGAAAGAGAGATAGAGAAAGAGAGAGAAAAAAAGAGAGACAGAGAGAGATAGAGAGAGAGAGAGATAGAGAGAGAGACCCCTGACCCTCCATTCCGGAACCTCTGTGCACCTGTTCTCTTCTGAGAGTGCAGGTTGTGATTTCTCTTCCGCCGCCGAGCACAAAGGTGGAGGGTCCTCTCGATGACCCGACACGCGGAAAAAGCGCACGCGCGCAAACACGCGCGCCACGCGCACACTGGAGACAGCCGGCGTGATTTCATTCAAAGAGTGCAAGATTTCACCGGCCAAACGCCAAGAAACTGGAAAACTCACCAAGAATAGGCACTTTCGCTTTAGGAGGAGCCTGGGTGGTCGTGAAAACTCCGGGGAAGACGAATTTGTGATTGGGCTGGAATTCAGCAGAGCTACCGTAGTTAGGCTGCTGGATGTTTCCCATCGGCTGCCATTGAGAGCTTCCGCTGCTGTAGCCGTGGGTGGTATCTGAAAAGTTCAGTACATAGTTGAGACCACCCTGTCTGGATAATCCGGACCACCCAGTCTGGACCACCCATAGAGCCACAATGGGTGGTCCAGTTATGATGAACCACCCTTTTCTGGACCACCCAGGCGGGACCACCCATATAGCCACAAGGGGTGGTCCAGTTATGATGAACCACCCTTTTCTGGACCACCCAGGCGGGACCACCCATATAGCCACAAGGGGTGGTCCAGTTATGATGAACCACCCTTTTCTGGACCACCCATATAGCCAAATGTGGGTGGTTCAGACAGGGTGGTCCAAAAAGAAAACTTGTTCTTCAAAGCTTTTTAACAAAAAAATCAATACCCACCTACTCCACTCTGTCCAAAACCGTTTCCATTCTTGTAGTTAGGGTTAGGTTGGAAGAAATCCGAAGTGTCAACATTCTTCTGAAATCAATCGATAATTGATCCAAACGATTTAACTCACTAGGTGTTCGAAGTTAAAGGAATTGAAGTTGAAAGCAGGTGGTTGTGGAATAAAAGTAGCCTCATTTTTGGTGCAGGAGAGGGTATCCACATTTGGGGTGGTCCCATAGGGGCAGAGGCATCTCAAGGTGTCCAAGTCACAAACTGTGCCTCCGATGCAGGTTTCTCCATTGGCGCAGCTGTTGTTCAAAATTGCTGAAAGTGGGTTGTTTTTAAGAGAGACCACCCAGGCAGGACCACCCAGTAGGGGCCACCCAGTCGGGCCCACCCAGTCAGGACCACCCAGTTGGGACCACCCAGTCAGGGGAGAGCCACAATGGATGGTCCCGACTGAACGGTCCACAGAGAGAGTGAGCCACCCAGTCGGGCCTCCTGTCAGGACCACCCAGTAGGGGTCACCCAGTCAGGGGTGAAACAAGAATGGGTGGTCCCGACTGGACGGTCCGCAATAAGAGGGGCCACCCAGTCAGGACCACCCAGTAATGGGTGAAACACAATGGGTGGTCCCGACTGGACGTCCAGAGAGAGAGAGAGAGAGAGAGAGAGAGAGAGAGAGAGAGAGAGAGAGAGAGAGAGAGAGAGAAAGAGAGAGAGACAGAGAGAGAGAAAGAGAGAGAGAAAGAGAGAGGGAAAGAGAGACAGAGATAGAGAGAGCAAAAAAGAGAGAAAGAGAGAGAGAGAAAGAAAGAAAAACTGACCAATATTCAGCGTTTGCTGTTTCCTAGCCTTTTTCCTCTTCACTCTACACTCCTGATTGATAAAGTCAAAGATCATGTCGTTCGGACAAACTTTTCGCTCCCAAAAGCCTATATTTCTGAAAATTTCTGTTTTATTAAACTTTGAAATCACAAATTACCCTACTCCCACTCCCACACAGGAGAGAAATGAACTGGGGTTACCACTGGGGTCGGCGGCTAGAAGGCCGTCGAGTTCCTTATTGCAGGGCAGGTTCATCCCCACGTCGGAGGCTGAAAATATAGTAAATTAGGTTGTTAAATGCTTTATTTCTTTTAAAAAACAATTTTTGGTCGCGGCGGCGGACGATTGTCTCATATAAGGGCGCAGGCGGCTGACTGACAAGTGTCACAGCGTGGTGTAGTGGATAGTAAGACAGACTGCTGCGCGAAAGGTCAGGGGTTCGACTACCCTCGGT
>JAJQXH010000030.1:2077500-2097500 GCA_022343465.1 Oscheius sp. G VE-2021 | reverse complement strand
GGCCTCAGCAGAAGGCAGTTGATGCAACTGAATCCTATGCTCAATTGTAGGCAGCTGGTGGTTTGTTTTAAAGCCAAGATAGGATAAAATGAAGTTTTAGGGAAAACAGAAGATTTGCGTCAAGGGAGAATATACTGCTGGAATGTGATTAGACTTGGTTTGAATAAACTTTTTTTCAAGGTTTTTACGGCGCTTCAATTGCATATTCAAAGTTTCGTTGTTTTAATAATGATTGTCTTTTTCAGCTCATCAAGACGAATCGATTGTTTTTTTCAAAAGTTAATTTGGACCACTTTGAAGCCTTCTGCGCCCTTTTCATCAGCTGCCCCGAAGAGCGTATGCTAATTAACAGCTTGCTGCGCCCAGCACAGTGACTTCGGTGGTGTAGTGGCGAAAGCGCTAGTCTGCCGCCCGATTGATCGCAGGATCGGATCCTTTAAAGTGAATTCTTTTTGCTTTTGTTGTTAAACAAGCGAATTTCACAGCGAAACTTGCGAAATCAAACTTGTTTACGCAGCATATTTTCCAAAAACAGATTATTCACCCCAGAACAGAGAGTAAACACCGATAAGACCAGTGTTCCAAACAAGGCGGCGATGAGAGGCCTGTTTCACACCCTTCTCCTTCTGGCTGTGGCTTTTCACTATGCTTCGGCCATCTGTACCAATTGGTTTCCGGTAAGTAATAGTATTTTCAGTCTAACACCAAACTTTAAGATCAAGAAGAACGATTTGTGTGGCCAAGTGGAGCACGAATACCATCTGAGCCATGAGGAATTGCTGAAAATGAATCCGGGAATCGATTGTCTTCATTTGAATGTGGGTTTCAAAAAGAAAGGACATTGTTTTGGGTCTCGAAACGAAAGCCGAATGCAAAACGGCGCGCTGGGTGTTTAAAAGGCGGCGGGCCGCTGCCAACTCAAGTTGCAGCGGCGGTGTAGTGGTTAGCGCCGCGGGCTGTCACTCCAAGGCACGATGGTTCGATCCCCGCCCATGATTTCCTTTTTGCTTTTCGACTATTTTGCTTAAATTTCACTTTTGTAGGTTGGAGAAACCCTCTGCGTGAAAATGAACGATGAAGAAGAGGAAAAATGCATTAGATATCACAAAGTCCAAAAAGCGGATGATTGCTGGAAACTGGCGACTGAATATGGACTTTCAAAAAGGCAGTTCAACCAATTGAACCCGAAAATTGACTGCAGGAACTTGAAGGTAATTGATTTTTTTAAAAGTTTCAATGAATTTAATTGAAATTTAATGGGAATAAACGAAAAATGAACTTTTTAGGGAGGACAGCCAATCTGCATCGAGGGAGAGTATACACACGGAGTTCATAATGCGGAAAAGGAAGAGGAACTTTAAAATTTTGTGAAAAATGTGATTTTATGATGAATAAAGTATCATACAATGAATATATGAAAATAGTAGTTTTTACGGCTGGACTGTACTGTGTTTACGCGCGGGATGACCGAGGCAGTGATGTAGGTATACATAATGGCTCAAACCCGTACCAAATCGGTTACACAAAGGGTTTAGGATACATTTTGGATAAGATTTTCAAGTTTGTACGTATGACACGCCCTGCGTTTACGCCAATTTATCTTCTTACGGCTGGACTGTCCTCCGTTTACGCAACCCCTTCAAATTGGATAGATTTGAATTTGTGGCGACTTACACCCGTACCAGATCGGATGCACGAGTTTAGACTTATTACTGATTTGATGAAAGCAATGAAATGCTACAAAGCAGAAATTACACCAAGTCTGCCCTACGTTTACGCGAAAAGTGAACCAAACCCGTACCACATCGGCAAAGTTAGTAATTAAAAAGGGACCTTGAGCAGACATGTACGTCTAGTTTGCACGGTGTTTACGTTGTTTTTATCTTCTTACGCCTTGCCTGTCCTGCGTTTATGCAACCCCAGCGAAATTGAAGGATTTGACTTTGTGGCGAATTACACCCGTACCAGATCGGATGTATGGGTTTAGACTTGCAACTGATTTAATAAAAGCAATGAAATGC
Organism: Oscheius sp. G VE-2021; assembly: GCA_022343465.1. Taxonomy (NCBI): domain Eukaryota; kingdom Metazoa; phylum Nematoda; class Chromadorea; order Rhabditida; family Rhabditidae; genus Oscheius; species Oscheius sp. G VE-2021. The sequence goes on along the minus strand of JAJQXH010000030.1, from coordinate 2,095,479 downwards.
TACAAAATAGAGATTACACCTAGTCTGCCCTACGTTTACGCGAAAAGTTTCTCAAACCCGTACCACATCGGCGAAGCTAAAAGGATCATTCAAAAGAAAGAATCAATGGCAAGAAATTTCCGTTACAGTAATCTTTATCATTAAAATAATTGTGAAATCAGATGTTTACATCTAGTTTGCACTGTGTTTACGCAAGGCCCATTGTTTTTAGGTCTGGTGAATCACAATTGAATCAAACCGTTAAAACAAACAATTTCACCATTAAATACTCTTTGTCCTCCATTTTGAAACAAAGATTACCTATTTACTCCTTCGTTTTGAAACAAAAAACATACAGTCACCCCCTTTTACACCTTGTAAACACAGGACGGAGATAAGACTAGCCTCATTCTTCCATCATTGGCACAATGAGAGGCTTCTTGTCTACTCTACTACTTCTATCAGTGATCTACCACTACTCAGCTGCCATCTGCACCAATTGGTTCCATGTGAGTTGGCACATTTTTGGGTTGACGCAAAAAATTATAGATCAAAAGGGATGATTTGTGTCAAAGAGTGGAGATTGAATATCATCTGAGCCATGAGGAATTGTTGAAAATGAATCCAGGGATTGACTGTTTGAGATTAGAGGTAAGATTAGACTTTGGGCTGCAAAGCGGCCTTAGGTTGTCATAAAGTGGGAGAAAGCGGTCTTAGACTGCGCCTAGTTACCGCGAAGCGGCTATTCTTTAGAAGGGGTTACTAAGCGGCCTCAGGTTCCTAGTAGTTGTAGAAAAGCGGTTCAGATGCGGTATCATTTGGCGACCTTAGGTTGTCTTAAGGTGGCCTTTTTCTCTCTCTCTCTCTCTCTCTCTCAGCCGCAAGAGGCCTTAGGCTGCACTTAACTGCCGCTAAGGAGCCCTTAATTATAAAATGTGATTGTTAAGCGGCCTTAGGTTGTCATAAAGTTGGAGAAAGCGGCATGCGCCTAGTTACCGCGAAGCGGCTATTCTTTAAAAGGGGTTACTAAGCGGCCTCAGGTTCCTAGTAGTTGTAGAAAAGCGGTTCATATGCGGTACCATTAGGCGGCCTTAGGTTGCCTTAAGGTGCCTCTTTTCTTCTCTCTTTCTCTCTTTCTCTCTCTCTCTCTCTCTCTCTCTCAGCCGCAAGCGGCCTTAGGCTGCGCCCAACTGCCGCTAAGCGGCCCTTCTTTATAAAGTATGATTGTTAAGCGGCCTTAGGTTTCTAGAAGGCCTCTCTTTCTTTCTTTCTTTCTCTCTCTCTCTCTCTCTCTCTCTCTTTCTCTCTAACCCTTCTTAGATTGGAGACACCCTCTGCGTCTCCGAAAACGACGAAGAGGAGGAAAAATGCATAGCCACACACAAAGTTGGAAAAGGAGATGCCTGTAAGCCAATGGCGGCTGCATATAAAATCTCTTGGAAGCAGTTCAAACAACTAAATCCAAAATTGGACTGCCTCAAACTGAGGGTAAGAGAATTTTTCAAAACCAATGAATTGTGATATTTAGGGGGGACAGCCAATTTGCATCGAAGGAGAGTACTCTCATCCGGCGTCTCCGTAAAGAATAAAGGTTTTGTAATGATTGGGTTAATGAAGAGAGAGAGAGAGAGAGAGAGAGATAGAGAGAGGCAATGGAAGCTAGCAAGGAGATCACTTTCTGCCAGCAATAAAGGAACACTTGTCGTTGAGGGGAAAGTACAAGACGGGAGAGTTTGACGTAGGCGTGGCCACCCCTGTCAAGGAGTCACGACGCTCCGCCCCGATCCTCAGCGCCAAACAGGGCACGCTGCTCTCGCTTGAGCAAACGGAGCATGATTCATGGAGAGAGGAATCCGGCGGAAGAGGGAAACTGGTAGAGAGGGAATGGGAGAGACGAAAGAGAGGAGAGAGAGAGGAGAAAGAGAGAGAGATTCAGAGATAGAGAGAGATTTAGAGAATCAGAGAGAGAGAGAGAGAGAGAGAGACTTTTCCTTTCCATCTCTGTCTCTGTCTCTCTCATACTCTCTCTCTCTTTCATCTAAGAATGCAGTCTATTTATGTCCTGTTGTCCAGAAAACCCTCTCCTGTTTGTGTTCTACATGCATTTCCCCAGTTCGGATCCGCTCGTGTTTGTTGCTCGAGGGGTGCGCAACACGACGAACACTCGAGAGCACGGCAAAGACCGCACTTTTTGCCCAAGGGATTCCTACACGCCGCTAATATCATAGGTTGAAAAGGGAAGGGACCTTCTCATTCTCTCTAGCTCTCTCTCTGGTAGTGCAGTTTGTCTCTCGCCCTCCGAGCGAGAGACTACTTCGGGGAACCCGTAAAAAATTCCGAGCAATGGCAGAACATAAGAGAATGGCTGAGAAGCCGGACGGCCTTTAACATTCATTGTGAAGGGCTAGTTGCCCAATCAAGTTAAAGGAGAAGGACCTCGAAAAACTGATTTTTCAAAGTCTCTTAACAATATTTTCTTGAATAGATGTCGTTCCACGATTCCGAAACATACCCCTTTTATATGATTTGGACTGCAAAAGGGGCGCGTTTACACGACCGTTTTACGCGTTTGCCGCACGGAAACACGGCCAGAGTGGGCGAGAGAGTGTGGGAAATGGGGAGACGCAGAGTTGGCGGCAATTCAAATGGTAATTTCCCAAATTTCAAGCGCTCCTAAATCGGTTCATTGTGATCCAAAATAGGTAAAAGAGGTATTTTTTGAAATCCTGGAAATAAGATCCGGCACTGAGAGAGAGAGAGAGAGAGAGAGAGAGAGAGAGAGAGAGAGAGTGTGTGTGTGTGTGTGTGTGTGTGTGTGTAAATCTAAAGGAAACAGTCCACCCTGCCATTTTAATCTCTCGGGTGCTGAATGGCTTTTATTGAAATGCCAGAGGCCGCTAGGCCGCCAGGGGTAACCACCCGGGGTAATGAAATAATTCTCGGCCTAGCACAGCCAATTCTTCTGTTTGCAGTTTCATATCTAAGGCACCCAGAGGAACACACACACACACATACATACATACATACATACATACATATACGAATTCACGTACACTTTCTGGCAACCAAAGGCCGCTTGGACCCCTCTATGACAACCAGCGGGAGGAATGCTTCGGCGTTGAGGACCGTGAGCCGGCCTTTTTGGTTGGCTTTTGTCACACCGATTTGAAAATAAGAGGGTGGTCTATTTGTAACTAACAGGGTGGTCCATTCCTAGCAGGGTGGTCCATTTGTAATTGACAGAGTGGTCCATTATTTACATGGTAGAAGGACAGACAGGGTGGTTTTCCTTCCTAACAGGGTGGTCAATTCTCTAACAGGGTAGACTAACAGGGTGGTCCATTTGTAACTATCAGTGTGGTTGATAGTTGAACTGTTGTCTCTATCTCCTTTCCTCTCTCTCTCTCTCTCTCTCTCTCTCTCTCTCTTTCTCTCTCTCTCTCTCTCCGAATACATCAATATCATACATTCCCCCAAGACACAACACAGACAGTTGCAAGACAAAAAGTCATCGGCGGCCTCATTCCCCCCGTATAAAAGCGGCCGTCCGATTGATAGTACATCCTCAAGATGAGTCCCCTTCTCCTCCTCCTCTTCGCCTCCTCCTCCCTCGCCCTTCCCCTCAACAGCCATGCAAGGTAATTAAGACCACATCTCCCTTAACCTCCTTAAGCTACGGTCATGGAGACGCCCACTCGGGTTACGGTAGTGAGGCAGCCCACCATGGAGGCAATGTCTACGATCAGGGACATTCAGGCCATGAAAATGGAGCCCAAAAGTAAGAACTTAAAGATCTAAACACAGGAATCTTCAGTTACTATTCTGGAAACAAGGATTCCGCACATTCGGCCGCTGGGAAGGCTTCGGCCGCCTCAGCCCACGAATCAGGCCACCATGGAGAGGAGGCCGGAGGAAAATACTCTGCTGGGAAGAGTGACTTTGGAAAGGGTTAGTCTTTAGGTTACTGTATCATTGGGGCACCTTTACAGACGCGAAGAGCAAGACCTTCGGATTCTTCGACTACAAATTTGTGCAGCCTCAATACCACATGGAAAAGTTCCACAGTGATGAGAAAAAGGCGAACAAGTATGGAGATGACTCGCACGTGGAAGGAGAGAAGAAGATGACCGGAAGTGGATTCCAGAAGAAGGGATACCAGGGATACGGTAGGTACAGTAAGACAGTCCAATTCTGCTTCAGAAAAGGAGCATCAGGCTTATAAAGGAGAACGTGGAGGATACAATGGACAGAAGGCTGCTGAAGGCCACAAGTATGGAGATTACGATAATGGATACGGTAGGGTACAGTAAGATAAAGGGATTTAGACCTTTAAGATAACGCTTCCGATGCTCACTTTGACAAGGGATACGATGGACATGGAATGGAGTACGGTAGGAAGTACGAGGCTCCTAGACACTACTATGGATATGAAGAACCGAGATATACTTCTTACCAACAGCCTCGTTATGCTTATGCTCCTTACTACTGAAGGAGATCGTTTAATGGTGGGGGAGAATAAAGAATCAGAAAGTAGCATCTATCTTTCAATAGTGACACACACTCACGCGCACACGCAAAACACACTCGCACACACACACACACACACACACACATTAACACACACTCACACACTCAAACTCTCACGCACTCACACGTACACGTACACACACTCACACTCACACAACCCACGCATCAGCAACATACACAAACTCACGCAAACACACGCGCTCACAAATATAAACACAGTCACATACACACATTAACACTCACACACACATTAATACTGACACACTAACACACATACACACTCTCTCATACATCACACACATATTTACACATGTACACACTCACACAAGCACACACGTACATGCACTCACATACTCACAAAAGCCTACTCACAAAAACGCACATACACACACTCACACATTCACACACTCACACACATACACATATACTGATACAGACCATCCACAATGTACTCAGGGTTTCTGTCTCTCTCTCTCTCTCTCTCCCTCTCTCTCTCTCTCTCTCTCTCTCTCTCTCTCTCTCTTTTCCATGAATGCAATATGAAAACAGAGAAACATTCAGGCCGCTTTAAGGCACATAGTCAGATCTGTGCTACACAATGCCACAAAAAGTGAGCCGAAAAAGGATCACAAAAGAAAAGAGAAAGGTGGATTTTCAAAGCAAATGTATACTTTTATAGACCACAGAATCACTTTTTCTTCTTATTGATGTTCTTCCTGGATGTTTTCTTGGGCTTGGAGATGACCTTGTTCTTCGTCTTCCTGGTGGAGGAACTTCGGGGGGCGGGCTGAAAGTTGTTGCGATAATTTTTGGACCAAAATTTGCATTTCAGTTTTAAATATTGTGTTCTTTAATATTTAGTTTTTTTTAATGTATTTCAAAATCTTGAATACCTTTCTTTGGGTGGGCTTGGATCTCCTCTGTAGCAGCTTTACACATTCCTCACAGAAGCAGTTTTTAAACGGGCATGACTTGTGGCCTGAAATGATATATTGTACAAAAATGTAAAAGGTTTAAAACTTTAATTTTTTTTAAATGATAAGGCAGTTTCTTTGTGAGTGAACGATCTGAAGCATCTTTGACAAATTTGTTTAGCCTCAGGCTGCTTGAAAATGATTTGATCCCTTTTGTTTAGTCTTAGGTCGCCTGGATCTGCTTTGAAAGCATCAGGCCGCCTAGAGCCGCTTTGACAGCATCAGGCCGCTTTAACAACATAAGGCCGCTTAAAACCTCTGTAACCACTTCTGTTTAGCCTGAGGCCGCTTGGAGCCGCTTTTACAACATAAGGCCGCTTGAAACCGATGTGATAACTTTTGTGCAGTCTAAGACCGCTTGAAGCCGCTTTGAGAACATCAGGTCGCTTGAAACCGATCTGATCACTTGTATTCAGCCTCAGGCCGCCTGGAGCCGCTGTGACAACGAAAGGCCGCTTAAAACCTATGTCATAACTTTTATTCAGCCTGAGGCCGTTTGAGACCGCTTTGACAACATAACGCCGCTTTCCGCTGATATCCCTTTTGTTTAGCCTCAGGCCGCCTGGAGCCGGCCGCTTGGAGCCGTTTGGAGAACATCAGGCCGCTTAAAACCTATTTTGTGCAGCCTAAGGCCTCTCGAAAGCCGTTTTTCGCTTTTAAAATTTGGTTTCAACTCACCCTTGAAGGGAGTATCCATATTGTGGACCTTACATCTGGCACAATATCGGATCGTCTTGGACGAAGGCTCCTCTACTTTTCTGGCCTCCTGTTGCTTCTGAAGGTTCAGCTGGCAGCCAAGCTCATACTGAAAGTAAGGCCCAAAGGGTAAGGTTTTGAAGGAGATTTGACGTACGCCTTGCATAAATGACTCCTCTTCTGCTTCGAGTTCTTTCTGCATCTCCTCTCGGATTTCTTGAAGAATCCGCTGAAAGTTACTCCGTATCGTATAAAAATGAATTGGTCCAACCTCCTTGTTGTCCATCTGCTCGTCTAGGAGAAAACCTTGGTCCACAGGGCCCTGATGGACAAGGACCGCATCCACCGGTTCATCCTTCACACCAACCTCCTGGTTGAACTCCTGGGGCTGATCGAAAACGTTTTTGTAGGAGCAGTCATGGTGTCCTAAAATTTTAAAAAAGTTGTATTTTTCTGAATTTCCCTGTTTTAGGCGCCCTATAGTCAAAAATCGAAAAGAAAAATCAAAAATCACAACACGTTTCGTATGTTACCATGCGCCCTCAGCGTGTATTGCGCGCGCCGACGTTTTCCAAAGGCGCAGCCGGATGCCTATCGAGCCGTCCGGTGGTCACGCGGTAGCGTTCTCGCTTGCAAATCTCACGACCAGGGTTCGAATCCACCCTGGGTATTTATTTTTTGCCTATTACAACAAAATATTACAAATCAAGAAAATACGTTTCTAATCGCTATTTGCCAACTTTTAGGGAAAATTTGCTCAAAATATACGCCAAAATCCAATGGTCGACAATTTTCACATTCAATTTTGGATACAAATATATAGTGCAAATGAGTTGGTCCCAAAAGAAAAGTTGTTACAAACTATTTGGACAATAATAAAACCATAGTTAGCTGTTTACCGTGAAAAATTTCGAATAGTTAAAAAAACTCGATAAATCACCGATTTTTCATGTTTTTTGGCCGAAAACTACCTCCCTAATGGGAAACAAAGGTTGGGATTATGATTGCTTCTATAAATTGTATTTGCAATCGTTTGGTATTTATATGTTGGTACTTTGCGTTAAGTTGAAAATTCGTATTCAAAGTGAAGCTACCGTAACCCGGCGCCCAAAAATGACCTCGGTCCAAAAACTTCAGAATATCATATTTGGGTCATCGGGAAGCCACATACGAATTTTTAGCCAATTCTAAAACTACGACTTTTTCCTATGTCACTGGTCTACACGGATCTTACAAATCCAAGCTCTTAAAAAACAAAATAGTTCGACTGTCCAATTTACTACTTGAGACATTTTCCCCACAATTTTAGGTTTAGTTAACGAAGCAAAACAAAATTTAAAAGCGAAAGAATTGAACCTGCGACCTTGAGATTTGTAAGCGAGCGCTCTACCGCTTGACCATACTGTCGGCGGGCGGCGCGTTCCGATTTGCGCGTTCACTATCCCGTAGCTCACCAGTGAACCAATAGATCTCTTTGTTATGGACGAGACACGTCTTGCAGATCCTGGAAGGTTCATCTTCTGCCGCCACAGCTGATGGTTCCGCAGCCTGGGAAGATGATGAAGCTTCCGACGGCGAAATGGGGCTATCTTCGGCCTGAAACTGTAGGTTTTGGCACATAAAACGATTTATGAAGACTACAGTCTGTGTTTGAAGAACAACTTTTCCTCAAACGATTGTTCCTATTTACGATCAATAGATGTTTATCAAAAAAAGTTTGAACCGCTATTGACCACGGCGGGGGATCGATCCCATGACCTCCAGCTCGGCAGTTTGACGCGCTAACCATTAGGCCATGCGCGCGTTGAAGGCAGAGCGGTCGCGCCCGCTTTAAACCTATCGCCTGGGAAATCGAGTGCAATTTGCGTTTTCACCAAAATTTGCGAATTCTCTAACCTCTAGCAGTTCTTGCTTCACCTCCAATTCCTTCTCATGTCTTCCTATTTCAGAGTCCTCTTGCCTTCCGCCGATCTGAAAGTGTGAATTGTGTATTTTTGTTTTGTTTTAATTTTTTAAACTTAAAAAAGACTTTGTATTAGTTTAAAAAATTGTATTACCATTTTCTCCACAGTCTCCTTTTCCTCTTCATTAACCACAGCTCCATCGAAATCCATCGGCTCGTTCTTCACCTCCCTTGGAGCTATGGCTTCTTCAGCTGGCAGAGGCGGAGTAGATTCGATTTCAGCTGGCTGAAATGTGGTGTTTGTGTGTGCGCGTGTGAATGTTTGTATGGGTATGTGTGTATGTGTGTATGTTTGGGTATGTGTGCGTGCGTCTGGGTGTGTATGGGTGTGTGAGTTTGTATGTGTGTGTATGTGTGTCTGTGTGTATTAGTGTATGTGTGTAAATGTGTGTGTGCGCTCGTGTATATGTGTTTGTGAATATGTGAATGCGTGATACTGAAAACGAGTGTGTGTATGTATCTGTGCGTCTGTGTGTGTGTGTGTGTGTGTGTGTGTGTGTATGTGTATTTTAAAGGCGAAGGACCTCGTAAAATTGTTTTTTCAAAGTCTCTTCACAATTATTTCATCGAATAGATATCGTTTCCATAATTCTGAAATATACCCCTTTTATATGATTTGGACTGCAAAAGGGGCGCGTTTACACGGCCGTTTTACGCGTTTGCCGCACGGAAACACGGCCAGAGTGGGCGAGAGAGTGTGGGAAATGGGGAGACGCAGAGTTGGCGGCAATTCAAACGGTAATTTCCCCAAATTTCAAGCACTCCTAAATCGGTTCATTTCTATGCAAAATGGATAAGGAGATATTTTTTTCGGAATCCTGGAAATGAGATCTAGGCTTTTATCGCAAAATCAGAAAAATTATTTTTACGCGGTCCTTCCCCTTTAATGTGTTCGTTTGTGCCTGTGTGTCTGTCTTTGTGTATTAATGTGTGTCTATGTGTCCATGTTACACTTACGGGAGCCGAAGCCTCCTCTGTCCACATTAGGTCCATGTTTATCTTCAGGTCTTCCAGGAGATACTCCTCATATTCACCCAGCGTCTGGGCATGCTGTGTCCTCCTTTGTCTGGTGGAAAATGGAACTCCTTTGTCTGGAAGAAAGAGTAAGTATATCTTGGCCTGTCTTCCCTATATCTCACCTCCGTTCTGCGAGCTAAGAACTTTGCTCTAACGAGCTTGGCCCGCAAAAATTGGAGACCCAGAGGCTTTTCTTGCTGTCCATTCTGAAACACAATCGTATATTTACAATAAGAATTACATGAGGAAATTTGCAAAAACTTACGGTAATAGAGGTCCTAATGGCCTTAGCCACTTCCCGAAGCACAGGTCCTAGTGGTTGGCTGATGAGATCTAGCTGGGCATCATTTTTGACTTCCCAACGAGAGTCATCCTATAGAGAAAATATTGTTATGTATCTGATTTACTATCTCTCTCACTCTCTCACTCTCTCTCTCTCTCTCTCTCTCTCTCTCTTTCTCTCTCTCTCTCTCTCTCTGTCTCTCTCTCTCTCTCTCTCTCTCTCTCTCTCTCTTTCTCTCTCTCTCTCTCTCTCTCTCTCTCTCTCTCTCTCTCTCTCTCTCTCTCTCTCTCTCTCTCTCTCTCTCTCTCTCTCTCTCTCTCTCTCTCTCTCTCTCTCTCTCTCTCTCTCTCTCTCTCTCTCTCTCTCTCTCTCTCTCTCTCTCTCTCTCTCTCTCTCTCTCTCTCTCTCTCTCTCTCTCTCTCTCTCTCTCTCTCTCTCTCTCTCTCTCTCTCTCTCTATGTCTCTCTCTCTCTCTCTCTCTCTCTCTCTCTCTCTTTCTCTTTCTCTCTTTCTCTCTCTCTCTTGCTCTCTCTCTCTCTCTCTGTCTCTCTCTCTCTCTCTCTCTCTCTCTCTCTCTCTCTCTCTCTCTCTCTCTCTCTCTCTATGTCTCTCTCTCTCTCTCTCTCTCTCTCTTTCTCTTTCTCTCTTTCTCTCTCTCTCTTGCTCTCTCTCTCCTCTCTCTCTCTCTATGTCTCTCTCTCTCTCTCTCTCTCTCTCTCTTTCTCTCTTTCTCTCTTTCTCTCTCTCTCTTGCTCTCTCTCCTCTCTCTCTCTATGTCTCTCTCGCTTGCTCTCTCTCTCTATGTCTCTCTCTCAACTATCGACTCCTAGTTCCGAATGGATACTAATTTTTTTAAATTTACCTGAGGAGGCTGGTTTTCGTCCGAAGCACTTGATGTAGAAGTTGAAGGAATTCCAGTGGGAGCAGGGCGATAAGCGTACCATGACTTTCCCTTCCCGACTCTTTTGTTGCTGCGGTTACTGTGCTTGATGAGGGGCGAGATGGAGTTTTTGAAGGAGGTGGGCGCAGAATTCTGAAAGTGGCGTGTCTAAAGTGAGTGGGTGTGAGTGAACAAGTGTGTGTGTGTGTGTGTTAGAGGGAGGGAGGGAGAGAGAGAGAGATAATATGTGTGAATCCACCTCACTTAGCATTAACAGATCACTTTACTCGCAAAACTGATTGGTTGTGATCAAGGCTCAGGGCCGGCCCAAATTTTTTTGAGATCAATTCAAAAGTTAGAAAAAAAGTATTTGTTAAGTATTGGGGCAAATAAGTGTTTCCAGTATAACTATTCATCAAAACACTTGATGCAAAAAAGTTTTGTCGAGCGGGGATCGAACTGGGGTAGTTTTGGATTACCAGTCCGACCTCTTAGCCACTCGGCCATGGAAATTTACAAAATTTTATATAGGGTAGTTCGAATCCTCCTTTACACAGTATCTTTTGCATGTTTAGAACTATTGTTTACAACAAAACAACAGAAAAATATTAAGTTTTGACCGAGTTAAATTTAAATCGATTTTCAGAAAACCTCGGGCCAGCCCGCGTTTCGGCCACCCTTGGTTGTGATTGCATTTGATTGAGTTCTAAGAAAGTTACAGTAATCCAGGCTTAGCTACCGTAACCCGAGATCAAAAATCGATATTGACCCAAAAGTATAACAACTTTGGGCCAAAAACGAAGACTATGACCAAATTCAATGTCACTGGCCTGCTCGATTTTACTGCCATGTGTGAATGTGAGTAAGTGAGACTGTCTCCCTCCTGGGCCTACGCCTGTTCCAAGAGCGGTTAACAAGTCAATCCTTATGCGGCTGTTCCCTCTCTCAAAGGATACCGCTGACCCCTGCACGCATGTGGACCACAAACAATATTGCCTTCTAGATTCTTTTAGCCCGCGACTGATCAGCCACGTTGTTTCGGGAGCAACAGTTGCGCAGGAAGCCAACTTTCAGAGACGTCTGGTGTTGCGCAACTAATCCTTGCCCAAGGAGGGTACTTCGACCCAAAAATGAGCAGTTGTCCAATGGGACTCATTACACCGTAGTTACCGTAACCCGGGAAAAGAATATCATCTTGAGACCAATGAATGTTTTAAATTTTTGGGCAAAATCGATATACTCTTTTCAAATTAAAAATTTCTATTGTCTCGTTTCGAAGAAAAAAGTGGAAACAAAACGCAGGTCCGCTGGCCTCAATTTGCTTTCACGAGGAATCGAACCCGCGACCTTGTGATCACGAGACAGCGGCGCAATCCACTAAGCCATGGGTGCATCGCGGCTCGCTGCGGGCCGCCGCATTAACAATCGCACGGCTGCCTGTGGAATGGTTCAAGCGCAAAGTGCCACGGCTATCTCTCGGCTATCTCTAGGCTATCGCGATTAAGTAAGCGAGTGAGTGAGTGAGTGAATGAATAATTTTTAAGAGAGTGAGCGAGTGAGTGATCCTTTGAAGAAATTACTTACCGGACCGAAGGAGGCATAGTTCGACCGGTAGAACCCCGAAGGAGAAAGATGGGCCTAAAAATTTCATTGAAGTTTTAGGTTTAGTTTGTTTTTAACGAAATAAATTGCTAGGAACAACTTTACCCACCATTCCGAAAGGTGGCATTCCATATCCCACCAAGGAAGGATACTCAGGAGGAAACTGGCCAATCTCAATTCTGGCCAATGACGTTGGCAATTGGCTTTATCTTTCTCTCTCTCTCTCTCTCTCTCTTTCTAAAAATTACCTGCTGGAATGATGGTCCTTGGGGCCCCTGGTAGAAGTTGTTGTTCTTGTTGCTGAACATTGTACACTAGATCAGATTCGAGCTTACTGAAAGTAACACTTACATTTTTAAACACAAATAAAACAAAAAAGTGTAGTGGTAGATCAAAAGAGGTAAACGGATAGTGAAACCCTTTAGGAAATACACCAGGAATTCAAGAAAACATGAAATAGTAATCGGTCAAATGGGCAGGAGGTGGGAGAAAACGCCGCATTCTGGGCCATCCATAGCAGAATGGTTAAAGAATGGGGAGGGGCCACGCCCCTTTCTAGGATGCTGGTGGGCGTGGCCTACAGTAGGCGAAAATATCGAGCCGCTTGTTAAAAGTAGAAGATTTTCGATTTTCTCTATCTGTCTCTGTCTCTGCCTCTCTCTCTCTCTCTCTCTCTCTCTCTCTCTCTCTCTTTCTTTCTTTCTCTTTCTCTCTTTCTTTCTCTCTTTCTTTCTCTCTTTCTGTCTCTCGGTCTGTCTGTCTGTCAATCTTTCTCTTTCTCTCTCTCTGTCTAACTATCTCTCTCTTTCTCTATCTCTCTCTCTTCCGCTTCCTCTCTGTCTCTCTCCAATTTCTCCAATCTCTCTCTTTCTCTCTCTTTCTCTCTCTCCAATTTATTTCTCCAATCTCTCTCTCTTTCTCTCTCTCCATTTTCTCCAATCTCTCTCTCTTTTCTCTCTCTCTCTCTCTCTCTCTCTCTCTCTCTCTCTCCATTCTCTCCAATCTCTCTCTCTCTCCCTCCCTCTCTCTCTCGCTCGCTCGCTCTCTCTCTCCGTCTCTCTCTATGTCTCTCTCTTTCTCTGACATGTTCTATAGACCACCTGTATGGCTCCCGCGGTTACTCATATCCTTAATTGCGACCCACGGTAAGAGCGAAGTGCCTAAAAATCTGGGTCACTCCGTGCCACAGGCAGAAAATGGATGGCCCTTGAGGTCCTTTGGCGCGGGTCCCGCAGGAGTCGGAGAAAGGAGCCGGCTTGACCCAACTGTAATTTGGGACCTATCATGGGAGAGACCGCCGATTTCTGAGATCTGAGTTCCCTCTTATGCTTATGCTCCTTACTACTGAAGGAGATGGTTTAATGGTGGGGGAGAATAAAGAATCACCGCCTATACATTTCATTCCTTTACACACACATACACACATAAACACACATTCACACACGTGCACGCGCACACACTCACACTCACAATGCATACCTATACACAGACACAGACTCACACACTCAAACAGTCACACACACATACACACACGGTCATGCACACGCACACACAGACAAAAACACACGCACATATACACGTACACACATATGCAACTATTCACTCTCTCATACTCACGCACTCACATACCGCTACACGCACGTGCACAATCACATCCACACACACAAACACGCACACACACACACACACACACACACACTCATATTCTCACACACTCACGCGCACAAACAGAATGAGACAGGCAGACCGAGTACTAGCCTCAGTTTTCAAAGTGTCACCCTCATACACATACTCACTGTCTCACACATTCCAGACACATTTTCACACATGCACACATGCACACATTCCCACATTCACACACTCACACTTTTCAAACACTATTACACGCTAATGGATTTTGTAGTCCAGTTGTTGTTGGTGAGATGTCTCAAATCCCTAATAATGGAGAGAGAGAGAGAGAGAGGGAGTGATCCAAAAAGCGGATAAAAGCAATGTTCGATGGTTCCTGGTCCCCAGCCTATCTGAACCAAGATTTTGTTCTTTGTTCCCCTAAATGCGCTCGATAGGCTGCGGTCGGCACGGGATGGTACCAGCCATCTTCACAATCTTCACAAGAGTGCGTTTTCGAGTGCATGAAGATACGCGTTGAACGAGAGCTCTTTGAATCGAGTAAGCGTAGCAGCTTGTGAGAACACACTACACACACGCACACACTCTAGCTCTTTCTCATACACTTTCACACAGATTTACGCTAGAGAAAGAGAGAGAGAGAGACAGACACACAGACACGCACACACGCAGACACATAGTCTCTCTCTATCTCTCTCTTAAAAAACAGGTCGATTCATAAAACCGATCCGGATGGTTTCGAAATTTCGGTAGTGACTTTAAATGACGCATTGATTGCTTCACAACCGCCTTAGAATACTAGTAATGAGAACAAATTTATTGAATTTTTTACAAATTACAAATTAGTACTTGCGGAGGTCTCCTTGAATTAGATATGGCTGCTTCAGAACCTTGGTCACAGTTTTCACTGTTATAAACTCTTCTTATTCACTAGTTTTTCTTTAATTTAAAAAAAATCATTTTCAAAGGAGTTGCAAGTTTTCAAAACGAACCCTTTTCAGCCTCAAAGATCCATTCTTTCGATCGATCCTTGCACAACTTCGGCATGTGCAGTGGACATATTCGCACTCTCCGGCGTGGCCTGAAATTATGTATTGAAAATCGAAAAAAAGTTTCTTCAAGTTTTTAAACATTTCGAGTCGAGCAAGTTCCGAGATCAAAGATATTTTCGACTACACGCCAAATTGCGTAGAAAGGGTATACTATGCAAAGAGGTGCACGAAGAGTCTGCATAACATAGCCAACCTCAGGTCGCTTCAGATAACCCAAGTCGGGGCAACCTCAGGCCGCCTTCAATTCGCACAATTCAGATAATTCTAAGCCGGTTTAACCTCAGCCTGCTTCAAATCGCTTAATTTAGCCTCAGGCCGCTTCAGCTTTAGACAATCCAAGCTGTGACAACCTCAGGCCGCCGTCAATTCGCATAATTTAGCCTCAGGCCGCTTTCGCCTCAGACCACCCAAGCCGCTTTACCTAAGGCCGCTTCAGCTTTAGACAACCAAGCCGCGGCAACCTCAGGCCGCACCGCCGCTCTCTTACCTGTAATGGGCGACTCCTTCTGGTGCCCCGCGCACTTGCGGCAGTACCGGACCCCCCCCCCCCCCGCGAGTGGAGGGGAGCACCGCCGGCTGCAGGAGGTAGTTCAGAATGTTCCCGTTCGTCTAAAACAAATAATGCCCTATTCAATTCAGCATTTATGTACCTCCTCATCGTCCTCCAATTCAGCCTCCTCTTGCCTGCCTGCCGCGGCCTGCTCATCTTCCTGACGTCCTTCCTGGAGTCCTCCTTGACGCTCTCCCTTCTGGCCTTCAGCGTCTTTCAGCAGTTCCTCCAGAATCCTTCTGCTCTGGTCCGCCATCAATAAGTCACAAGTTTTCTTCAAACGGGTTGTTTTACCTTCATCAGGGCGTACTTGTTCTTCTTCTCCTGGCGCAGCTCGTCCACCATCTTACAGCTAGGACAGCGGCAGATTCTGTACGGGCAGCGGTACTTGTGACCTGAAAGTTTCGTAATTAGAATGTACCAAGTGCTATGCAATCAAAAAGCAGAATGACTACCGCGGGGATCGAACTATCAACCTTATTAGTGCAAATAGTTTGACTTGGCCATTACACCACCGGTGCAAGTTCCCTGGATTGTTTAACTCACCCTTTAGCTCTTTAACAATGCCGTGCACTCCGCACTTTGGGCACGTCTTATCAGGGAGAACTTGTGGAACCACAGCCGTATCCTAGAAAAGAGATGGGAGAGTGAGTCAGTTAGTAGAGAACTTACCGAAGATGTACTTGCAGCCGAAGTAGAAGACGCCGAGGGAAGGAGGCCAATCGTGGCTTGAGACATCTGAAAATGGAAGGCGTCAAAAAATCTGTATGATGAAAGAGAGAGAAAGAGAGAGGGAGAGAGAGAAAGAGAAAGAGAGAGAGGGGAGGGAGAAAGAGGGAGAAAGAGAGAAAGAGAAATAGAGAGAGAGATTGAGATGGAGAGAGAGTGATTGAAATGTAGAGATAATGAAAGAAAGAGAGAGAAATACAGAAAAGAAAGAGAGAGTAAGAAGAGAAAGAGAGGATAGAGAGCCAGAGAGGAGAGAAAGCGAAAATGAAAAAGAGAAAGAGAGAGAAAGAGAAAGAGAAAGGGAGAGAGAGAGAGAGAGGCAGAGGTAGATAGAGACAGAGAGAAACAAAGGTAGAGATAAAGAGAGAGAGAGACAGAGGTAAATAGAGACACAGAGAGAGAGACGGAGAGAGAGAGACTGAGAGGGAGAGGGAAAAAGAGGGAGAAAGAGAGAAAGAGAAATAGAGAGAGAGAGAGAGAGAGATGCAGACGAAGAAACCAAGAACATACCATCGGAGGGAGAGTACTTGAAGTAGATGATGAAGTTGTCATCAGAGAAGGTCTTCAAGGACTTGAAGCTGAAGTGGAAGATTCCGAAGGAAGGAAACTCGTCGTGGAAGCTTGAGACTTCTGAAAACATAAGGCGTCAGGAATTGGTAGAAGAGACGGAGAGAAAAAGAGAGAGAGAGAGAGAGAGAGAGAGAGAGAGAGAAGGAAGGAAAGAGAGAGCTCGCCTAAGCTTTAATTTTACAGAACTAACAAGTGTATATCTTACCATAGTCGTCTGCTGAAAACGAAGAGCAGGCGGAGCGGCGATGGAGGTCTTCAGAAGATCTTGTGTGGCCGGAGTCGGAGCCTTCTCGGCCAACTTGAACTTCCCCTGGTCAGCCAACCGCTTCTGAAAATTCTAGTTCAAATCCTCAAAACTTGCCTAACCAGGGTAAGCTCCAGCTGCGTCATCTTTTTCGCCACGGCAGGAACGGAGCGGGTGGTCTGAGCACCGGAAGTCTATAATATAAGTTTTTCTTGGGTTTGTCAGAGGACAAATACAAAGACAGGTAGGGTCTTACCACTTGAGGACGACTGGGAGGGGCGTTGCAGTTGGAGGGAGGTACCTCCTTCGAAGAAGCTGAGCGGGCAGCAGGGGCTGCCGAATGTCTTCCTTCAGCCATAGATATCGTCTTCGGGGCTTCCATAGGAGATCCAGGGACTGTCTTAGCTTCATGAGAAGTGGGAAGGTCGGTCAGGAGAGCAGCCGGGCGATCCTCAGCCACAGCCGGCTGTTGGCTCTGAAACTATCTTCAGTTTAAACATTCTAGAAAAAGAGAAATCAAGAAATAAACTTACCGGCTTCTGAGGAAGGTTGGGGGAATGGGCAGATCCCGAAGGTAGCCTAGGTCCCGGCATGAAAACGGCCTCAGGGACGGGAATAGGCAATCCATGTTTGGCCTTAACTGCCTGAGTAGCCTGGAGGATGGCCTCAGAGATGGCCTCTGCAGCTTGACGAGGGGCGGCCTGAGCGACAGCCGGCTGTTTGCTCTGAAAAGAGATTTGGATCTGAAAAGAGATCTGAAAAGCAAATTTGGCGAACGGCCCCTTAAACCACAAGTATGGACCGCCCTCTTTGGGAGACATAACTCGTTTCATTAGACCAACCTGACGAAAATAGGCTCCCTCGTTAGAGAAAGAGAATATGACAGTCTAATGTAAGAACTTTCTCGAATGACTTACTTCTTGACGACGGCCGATGGATGCTTGCTGGATGGCCTGAGGAATGGACTGTTCAATCTGGGGGACGGCATGTGGGGCACCCTGAAAGGCAGGAGCGTCAACTAGCTGTTTTCTCTAAAAACATATCTCCAGATAAAGTATTCAAAGTATTCTTTTTTGTTTTAGAGGCTGAGATGACAAGAAACAGAAACTTACCAGCTTCTGAGGATGGCCTGGGGAAGGGGGTGTAATGGTGGTAGGTGTCTCCCTCACATTCAGAGAAACGGGCTCGACAGAAAGGTCTGACGGAGGGCTGACGGAGACCGTCGGGGTAAGGGGGTAACCTTCCATGTGTGTCTGTAATATGGGTCTCACTAGGAACTTTTCT
>JAJQXH010000030.1:2047500-2072500 GCA_022343465.1 Oscheius sp. G VE-2021 | reverse complement strand
GAGCTCACTAAACATTTTGCTCGTTATTGTTCAAGGAAATAAGAACATAGGCATATCTTCACAGACGCAGGAAGAAAGGGAATAAATGAGGTGTAGTCAAGTCAATAGGTTTATGTAGTTCAGAATAATTTATTCCACTGTCGGTCTTAGCAAAGGCTTCTCACACGGTTCCTGATTTGCATTCAATCAGCACAGCTCTTGGAAATCAGACTGGCGCCGCATTAAAGGGGGAGGACCTCGTAAAACTGATTTTTCAAGGTCTCTTTACGATTGTTTCATTTAGATATAGTTTCCACGATTCTGAAACATGCCCCTTTTTTATGATTTGGACTGCAAAAGGGGCGCGTTTACACGGCCGTTTTACGCGTTTGCCGCACGAAAACACGGCTGTGGGCGAGAGAGTGTGGGAAATGGGAAGACGCAGAGTTGGTGGCAATTCAAATGATAATCTCTCCAAAATTTCAAGCGCTCCTAAATCGGTTCAGTTTGATTCAAAATGGATAAAAGAGGTGTTTGTCGCTGTTTTGAGCCCGGTAGACCGAATTATTGCTACTTTCTTTGCATCTTTTCAAAGACAAAAGGAAGGAAGGGGCCAAAAAGGTGTTTGTCTGTAGGAATGTTGGAGAAAGAACCCGGGCGAAGCGTGGGAAAATACTTTTCTTTGCGTCAGGTAGGATGAACACTGTGAGAAGCGTATTCTAATGTTACCCACTTAGTCGTGGGAAGTTTGCTTCTACCGGATCACATCGATTGGCACTGTGCCAAACCATGAACTCCAAGGAAGAAAAGAAAGTAAGGCCAGTTGGCTGCAAATGGGCGTGAAATAACGCAGCCGGCAGTATGGAGGCGGGACGGGGCCATCTCGAAATTCGAATTTAGAGTTGGCGCCAATTATGGTTATGAAAGAGAATGCAGAGAAAGGCACGACCAGGAAATGACAAACGAAGATTGAAAGAGAAGAGAAAGGGAGAGAGGGAGAGAGAGAGAGAGAGAAAGGGAGAGAGAGAGAGAGAGAGAGAGAGAGAGGGAGAGAGGGAGAGAGAGAGAGAGGGAGAGAGGGAGAGAGAGAGAGAGAGAGAGAGAGGGAGAGAGGGAGAGAGAGAGAGAGAGAGAGGGAGAGAGAGGGAGGGAGAAAGGGGAAGAGAGAGAGGGAAAAGGGAGAGAGAGAGGAGGGAGAGAGAGAGATACGTTGTTTACAGTTTTGACCAGGTCTACGTGCCGGTCTGTGTTTTCATCTTCCAAAATCTCACTTTATGAATAACAGAAAAATGTTTTCATCCAAAACATCCATCTAAAACAATAACAAGTTGATTCCGATTTGTTGTTTCGAATATCTTCGGTTATTGCCAACACGACGAATTGGTTGATTTTCAATAGGAAGGGACTAGGGCGCGTGTTTTCGTCATACAACAATGAAACTTCGTAAACAATTAGACAATAGAGCATTAAACAACCTCCGTGAGATACCTGCACATCCCGCCAACCGTTTTGGAAATCGTGCCCTCCAAACAGGCTCATCCGTGAAAAAATAAAAAATTTAAAAACGCTCTCACGAAGGAGGGTTTGACATTCAGGTTCTAATATTGTATGGTGAATATGTATGGGCCAGATGCTATACACCGAACACCATGTGGTAACCCGTACAGTTCGTTTCAGGCGTTTTTTTGGAAATTTCAACACCGTTTTTCTCAGCTCCTATTGCGAAATCGATTACAAATTCACTTTCAACTTAAAGATACTATCAATATGAAGGGCTGATTCAAATATCAGCTTTGTGCATACCACCGTCTGCTCGCTATTAAGCTTCAAATTTTGCGAAAATGACGACTTTTTTCGTATTTTTTCATTTTTCGAAGTTCTGTTTCAATTTAAAACTTTTCTAATGCGGTTTCAGTAAATGCCTATTGAGTACTCACAACCTGATTACTATGCGAACTTCCAATTCTCAAATCCTTTAGAACATCGCAATTTTTTATCTCAGCTCCTATTGCGAAATACTCAACCAAATCTTTCAGACTTGTAGGCTACACTATTATATACACATATTCAAAAAAGGGCGCGCCACAACCACGTTCACGACCGCTATTACTTGTCAAAGTTGAAAAAAACGACGACTTTTCGTGTATTTTGTAGTTTAGCTCAGCCGGTATTCATTTTCAGAGGCTGCCAGGCTACAGTTTTGCTGCGTTTGAGTTAAGCAAGTTTTCTGTTAAAACAGAAATCTCGGATTCTAAAACTTTTTAGCGGCACATTTGAATTGTACATTTTTAGTGGTGGACTTCAAGGGAACAATAATGTGGCTTGAGCAATGGACCATACGAAAACTACGATGGCATTCAGAAGATGGGAGAGAAAGAGAGAACCAGAGACATAGAGAGAGACTGAGAAAGAAAGTGATAGAGATAGAGATAGAGATAGATATAGGTATGTTCTCCTTTCTTAAATAGATCCGACGCCATTTCCCCGGCTCCGCTTTTCAAAGTAAAACGCTCTCTATTTCGTGTTTGGTGGCCAAATGTCGATTACGGTTTCAAATGGTTCTACGTGCCGTTTTGTGTTTTCATTTCCCCAAATTTCACTTTGTGGGATTAACAGAAGAAAAAACTGTTTTCTTCCATTATCTACCCCTAGACAATAACAAGTTGATTCAAATATCCGATTTGGTGTTTTGAAAAATCTTCGGTTATTGACAACACGACGCATTGGCAGAACGTAGGAAGAAGATGACAGAGAAAGAGAGAAGGAGACAAATAGAGAAAAAGAGAGTGCCAGAGAGAGAGAGAGAGAGAGAGAAAGAGAGATCCAGTCAGCGGCAACACTGATTCTTCCTGGTCCCCGCCTACCGTACATCCAACGCCATTTCCCAGGCTCCGCTTTCTGCGCTGAGTAATCGTCAGAGTCCGCGCGAGGCTGTGAATGGCGAGAGATTCGCTGGTACAAAAAGTTCTTTATTTTGAATGGCATGAAAGAAACACGTGTCAAACAGCTGCACCGGCTGCATCCTTTCATCGAACATCTGAATGAGGGAGCGGAGGAAACAAACATTGGTACGATACCGTAACCCAGTTCCCCTTTAAAGGGGAAGGACCTCGTAAAATTGATTTTTCAAAGTCTCTTTACAGTTATTTCATCGAATAGATGTCGTTTCCACGATTCTGAAACGTACCCCTTTTATATGATTTGGACTGCAAAAGGGGCGCGTTTACACGGCCGTTTTACGCGTTTGCCGCACGGAAACACGGCCAGACTGGGCGAGAGAGTGTGGGAAATGGGGAGACGCAGAGTTGGCGGCAATTCAAATGGTAATTTCCCCAAATTTCAAGCGCTCCTAAATCAGTTCATTTTGATCCAAAATAGGTAATAGAGGTATTTTTCGGACTCCTGGGAATGAGATCCAGACTTTTATCACAAAAAGAGAAAAATTATTTTTACGCGGTCCTTCCCCTTTAATCTACCAAAACGTGGCGAAGTCATGGCTTCATTGCCTTCTCCACAAGAGATCTCAGTGTGCGCTAATCGACTGACCGGGCGAGCTGAAATAAACATAACCTCAGCGGGGCAAAAAGTGCTGACTAGCGGCATTACCGAGTCGCCGCTATCGTCACTTCTAATCAAAACATTGCCTTAGCGGCGTTCTCGGATTTCCTCACACAGATGTTCACTGTATATGAAGGCCTTTTGAGGCCACCGCAGCCCAAAGAAGAGTGGTGTGGTTGTAAGAGTTGGCTGGAAGGAAGTGGGGAACAGATGGGTCATCTCACTCACTCACTCACTCTTTCTCTGTCTCTCTCTCTTTCTCTAGCGTAAATCTGTGTGAAAGTGCATGCGAAAGAGCTAGATTGTGTACGTGTGTGTAGTGTGTTCTCACAAGCTGGTACGCTTACTCGATTCAAAGAGCTCTCGTATCTTCATGCACTCGAAAACGCACTCTTGTGAAGATTGTGAAGATGTCTTGTACCATCCCCGTACCGTCCGCAGTCTATCGAGTGCATTTACGGGAACAAAGACCAAAATCTAGGTTTCGGCAGGCGGGGGACCAAGGGATCATCGAACATGCTTGCCTCCAGATGAACCTTGATATTTAGTTTCATCTGGCTTTCACAAGTTGTTGCGGATTTACAACTATTCGCAAAATTTGTGGAGAGAATGAGAGAGAGGGATTTTTCTTTTCCGAGGGCTGTAACAAAGCTAGATTCACTTGAGCAAAGTTGGTTTAAGAGTTTTATGAAAGGGAAACATTGGCAGTTGTCACCCTAACGTATACTCACAGCCAATCCTAGTTCGGCGACTTTTGAAAATGTGTGAAATTATTCTGATGTTGTTATTCGAAATTCCCCCTTACAACAGCACAACATTTTCACGAAATAGCGCTAAGGCCATTTTTCGAGGGAACTAGCTTTGGTTAAGACTATAGAGTGAGAGCTACTGGCAGCATCACATCCAGGGAATCAGGATCAAAAACGAAAGTCAAGAAAAGCCATGAAGTTGGAGATGCCGAATCGCAGAAGACCACAAGAGCACAGTGCCGCTGCAGAGGTTCCGCGGCCACGCCCCATGGGACGGCCCCCAGGCGAACCAGGCGGGCTACAGTAGTCGGAGATATTCTCTCGCTCCGTTTCCAACTTTAGATGGAAATATCTCAAGGATCGGAAGATCACAGTGGGTAGTAAGGGGTCGGGTCCACCCTAGGGCAACTTTTGTGTGTCTTTAGAAACACTTGTGATGCTTTTCTAAGATATTTCTATTACAGTAGAAGGTATTTCAAGTGTTTATAGTTGGACCAGGCAGGGCAATGGATTTTCGGAAGACAGGCTGGCCAGGCTCTCTCTCTCTCTCTCTCTCTCTCTCTCTCTCTCTCTCTCTCTCTCTCTCTCTCACTCATCTCTCCTTCTTTCTCCCTCTATCTCTCTCTCCCTGTATCTTTTCTCTCTCTCTCTCCTCTTCTCTCTCTTTTTCGCTCTCTCCTTTTTTTCTCTCTCGCTCTCTCCATATCCTTTGATCCATGCTCGGTGGCCAAATGTTGATTACCACTTCAATCCGGCCTACGTGCCGTTCTGTGTTTTCATCTTCCCAAATCTCACTTTTTGGGAATAACTTCCATCATCTACCCCTAGACAATAACATGTTGACTCAAATATCCGATTTGGTGTTTCGAAAAATCTTCGGTTATTGACAACACGACGCATTGGTCGAACGGAGGGAGAAGATGACTGATAAATAGAGCACTAGAGAGAAATAAAGAGAAAGAGGAAATCAGACAGGTAGAGAAATAGACGGAGAGAGAGCGAGAGAGAGCCAGACACAGAGATATCCAGTCAGCGGTAACACTTATCGATTCTTCCTGGTCTCGGGTCTACAGTAACCAACTCCGTCGCCGTTCCCAGGCTCCGCTTTCTGCGCTGAGTAATCGTCAGAGTCCGCGCGAGGCTGTGAATGGCGAGAGATTCGCCGACACAAAAAGTTCTTTATTTTGAAAGGCATGAAAGAAACACGTGTGACACAGCTGCACCAGCTGGATCCTCTCGTCGAACATCTGAATGAGGGAGCGGAGGAAACAAACGTTGGTACGATACCGTAACCCAGTTCGTGGAGAGACTACCTCTCCAAAACACCATTTTACTCAATCTTCATTAAAACAATCTAACAACTCTAACAGTTCAAAGCAATCAAATTGTAGTGTATTACCCTCCGTTTCCGGGTACGGTAACCAAAGTTTACTTCAAGGAAAAGGTACCGTACCCAGAAAATCAGGGCAATACACTGCTAGCACACATACGAGGGGGTAATGTGCTCGTACAGAATTTAAAGACAATGGTCAAAATCGAAGAAAGGGACGAAAAAATTCCTGCGAAAAAGATAAAAAAAGTCAATTTTTCGGTTTTCAAAATCCAGCCGGTCCCTTGGGGTCCGTGGAGCTGCCTTAGGCAGCTAAGAAAGTGAAACATTTGGAAATTTTCGCAGGATTTCAGTCAATTTCTCTTCTTTTTGACCGATGGTCTTGCTTATGAGGGGATTTGAGGGCAAAAACTGCCAAAAGGGAGCTGGGCCCAAAGAAACAGCAATGCCCTCAGGGGGGGCGGTGTGGGGGGTCTGGGGGCTGTATGGGTGGTCGAAAAGAGAGGAAAGGGGGTAGAGGCTTCAGAAGCATTGGAGAAGAGAAAAACAGTAGAGTGGTCAGACAAGGGAAAGTTGGAGAAGAAAAATGGAAGAATGAGGCATTAGTCACCAAGACCTCCAGAAGACAAAGAAAAAAGGGGGCCCATGGTGGAAAAAACCATTAGAAACGGAGTAGAGTCTTTAGAAGCCTTAAGGAATGATCTTAAGGATTTTTAAGGTCTTAGGTCTCAGGTAGGTAGACCAAGATACCTTTAAGGTACTTAAGCTACTGAAAGTGAGGTGCTATGGTTGAATAACCATTTGAAACGGGGTTTAGTCTTTAGAACCTTGAAGAATGACCTTAGGGAATCTTAAGGTCTTAGGTAAGGGAGGCATTCAGAAACCCTTAGGGTACTTAAGGTATTTAAGGTAGAAAAGAAAATTCGATTAAAACGTCACAAAATAAGAATCTTTACAAAAAATTACGAAAAATTTGTTTTTTTTTTTTAAATTTTTTGTATTTTGAAATTTTTTTTGAATTTTTAGACTTTTTCGGAAGCAATTTTTTATTTTTTGGGGGATAAATACAATTAGATAACACAGGGGAAAATAAAATAAACTATTATGTACTTGACGAGATCCCATGGAAACAGAAGAAAATGGGGGGGGGGATACTTGTCCTCGAAGGTCCCCCAGAGGGAGTCCCTATTCTGGTTGTTCTGGCGGCTGGAGGGTCCTAGGTGCTCCTGAAAGGTTTTTGGTTTTGACAGCGTAATTTTGGGACGTAAAATTGGGAAATTTATCAATTTTCCATTGTAGTTTCGACGAAAATGATTACCAGATCAAGACATTTTTAATCAGACGCAAAAGAAACCAATTTGGGTCGCTGGTCGCAATTTGGCGTGCCGTTGAAAATATCGTCAAGTTTGAAACATCAATTTAGGATGTTTTTAATTTGTTTTAAAGACGAAGATTGTTAACAATTCAAGGCATTTTCAGTGAGACGCCATGAAACCCAATTTCGCTGGCTGTACGCAATTTGGCGTGTCGTCGAAAATGTCGTCAACTAGGACGCTTTGTTTCAATTGCAACATGGTCCAATTTTCCCTGTTTTTAAGCGTTTATTTTTAATTTAATCTGAATTTTTAATCTTAATTTTTAAAGAAAAAAATATTTAGAACTTACCGTCCGGTTCCTTGTCCTAGCTTCGTTCTCCCTGGTGATTTTAAAGCACCCGAAGCAGATGCACTTTTCGTAGGGACAGTCCTTGTGGTCTGAAATTTAAAAAAATGTAAAAGAGTATATGAAAAGATTTCAGAATGATAATTCGACCGACATTTTTCGGAACACGCCATATTGCGTACCAATTTTTGAAAAAAACGTCCGGCATTATTCCTTACCAAAATCAAATAGAAACATAAGGCCGCTTTTCAAAACCAGTTGAAAACCTAAGACCGCCTCAGACCGATTTAGCCTCAGGCTGCTCCAAGCCGCTTTGGCAACTATGATATAGGCTTAGGCCGTTTGGAGCCGCCTTTTTACCTTACAATTAGGACAGCCTCAGGCCGCTCTAAGAGATTGTTGTTTCAGTTTTATTGAACCTTAGGCCACCTGCAACCGCGTTAGAACCCTTCGGCCCGCCAAAGGCCATGTTAGCCACAGACCGCTCTAAATCGCTTTGGCTTGTTTGAACCTTAGGCCGCCTGGAACCGCCGATTAGCCTCAGCCCGCCAAAGGCCGTTTGGAATCTCCTTATAACCCTTAGCTAAGGCCGCTCTAAGTCGCTTCAGTTTTATTGAACGTCAGGCCGCCTAGGACCGCTTTTTAAACTTTAGGACATCCTCAGGCCGCTCTAAATCGCTTTGGCTTGATTGAACCTCGGGCCGTCTGGAACCGTCGATTAGCCTCAGGCCGCCCCACGCCGCTTTGGAAACTTTGATTGAACCGCAGGCCGCTTGGAATCTCCTTATAACCCTTAGCCTCCGGCCGCTCTAAGCCACCTTAGCCGATTTAGCTACTTTTATTGAGCCTTCCGGGTTATTCTCACCTTTCTTGAGCACAGACTTCATGTGAACCCTACATTTGCGGCACTGTGGTGGGGTCTTTGGAGTAGAGGTTCCCCTGGATCCGCTTGGCATCGGCGGGTCCTCATTCTGAAGCTGCTGGAGTCGTTCTAGAAGATTCGGGCCCTGAAAGTTTTGAGGAGTCTGAAAAGAGTCAAAAAATAGGTACCTGAGCCACCGCATCCTCTTCCTCAGTCGGAGCCATCTCAGCCTCTGCCTCTCCTATGTTGTCATAGGGTCCTCGAAGACATTCTTGGCCTTCTTGTCGTACTAAATCCACCGGCTGAATAGGGTATATAATTTAGAAAAAAATAAGTGGGAAAACTACCTTCAAGTCGGCGTCGATGGCCTCTTCCAGTTGTCCCTCGACTTGGCCTGCCTGGCCAGCAGCCTGCTCCACCAGCTGAGACAGCGTTTGGGCTGCCTCGGGCTCCGGCTGTCTAACCAACACGCCGTGATTGGGCAAGCTCCTCCAAAACGAGGCCTTCTGAGTCCAAGTAGTAGGCTCTTGGGTTGTGGCCGCGAAGAGGCGGATGATGTCCTCGACCGACAGTGGGGCATTCTGAATTCGGTTGATAGAGAGAGAAAGAGAGACAGAGAGACAGAGAGACAGAGAAAGAGAGAGAGAGACAGAGAAAGAGAGAGGTACATACGGATGAAGTCGAAAGCGAAGGAGAAGAGGTGGAAGTCAAAGTTCCAGTTGCGGGTGTGGTTCCCTGGTTGAATGGGCTCTGAGAATTCTGAACACAAAGATGTATGAAGTTAACAAGATGGTTAAGTACCTCAGGAGTAGCCGGACAAGATTTCTTTAGAACCAGAACTGGAAGTGGAGGAGGAGGAGGAGCCTCAGGCTGCTGCGAAGAAGGAGGGCTGGTCTTGATGGTAGGGGTGGGAATTGTCTGGGGTCCGTGAGGATTCTGAAAACACTTCGTAGAGAGAGAGACAGAGACAGAGAGAGGGGGAGAGAGAGAGAGATAGGTAGAAGAAGGGAGGTAGCGATAGGTGGCACCTACCAAATCCGATGCAGATTCTGCCTTGATGAAGTTTCTTACAGGAACTATCATAGGAGCCTTCAGCAGTCCAGGGCTAGTCGTTGCCATCTTGGAGGGAGCAGTTGTCGCAGAAGTAGCTTGGGGAGTAGAAGTAGGGGCAGCCTTTGGAAGTACAGGGCTAGGTTGCACCTGAGGACAGGCCTTCTCAGCGGCTAGGCGATTCTGAAAGCACATACAATTTAAGAGCTTCTTGTCATCTTTACCTGAATCTTCGTCAAGACAGGTCTCTTGGTGGTGACACTTGGCAGGGCTGGGATCGGCGGAAGAGGAGAAGCTTTGCGGCGGGTCTGTAAAAGAGGTATGCGAAAGAGAGAGAGAGAGAGAGAGAGAGAGAGAGAGAGAGAGAGAGAGAGAGAGAGATAGACTCACCTGCTCTTGCGGGCGGCCGATGGGAGTGCCGCAAATTGGCTTTGCCGTCTCCTTCACAGGAACGGCAGGCCTCTGAGCCTCGGAGACCGTCGGAGGGCTTGGCCTAGCAGTTGTGAGAACTTGAGGTGCAACCTTAGGAGCACCAGCAACGGCCTGAACTGCTTGATCCGTCTGAGGAATGGCCTGAGGAACGGCCTTAGCAACAGCTTGATGGGCGACCTGAGGGGCCGCTTGAGCGGTCTGAGCGTCAGCCGGCTGGTGGCTCTGAAATGACCTTTACCTTAAAAATTCAAAAGTTTCTTTACCATTGTTTCAGCCAGGTTCCTTCTTGCAACACTTTGTACTTGACGAGGAGTAGAAGAAGTAGAAGGTAGATGTGGAGTAGATGTGGACTGAGGACGGGGAAGTAGAGGAGGAGGCTTCTTCTGAAACAGCAAACAAAAAGTGAGATCACCAATGAGTTGATCGTACCGGAGTAGAAGTGGGCTTCTGAAGGCTGGTGGGGCAGGTCCTCTTAACGGGTTCAACGGCGTTTTCCACTGACTTAGGTACCAAATTTTCAGCTGACAAGGCATCAGCGATGGTGGTTGGGCGCCGAGAGTTGTCGACTGGACGCTTCGGGGTCTAGAAATCAAGTTTGTCTTGGTCGCGTCTCTGTTTCTGTCTCTGTCTCTGTCTCTGTCTCTGTCTCTGTCTCTGTCTCTGTCTCTGTCTCTGTCTCTGTCTCTGTCTCTGTCTCTGGCTCTCTCTCTCTCTTTCTCTCTCTCTCTCTCTCTCTCTCTCTCTCTTTCTCTCTCTCTCTCTCTCTTTCCTACCTCTCTAATGTCCTCAGAAACCCTAGCGACCTTCGAAGCCACCGGGGAAGTCTCTTCAGCAAGTGTGCGTTTCCTTCTCTCTTCGGAATTGTTGCCAGAATTAGTAGTATTCGGCTGGTTGATCGTTAGGTCCACAGGCGCATCAGAAGCCTCAGAAGCTGGTACAGGAGCTTTTGTTGAAGACGATGGTGTAGTTACCTAAATGATCATTTCAGTCAGGTAAGAGTGGCTGTGTGAGTGTGAGTGAGTGAGTGAGCGGATGAGTGACATTTGCTCACGTTCAATCCTAAGTAGGGACCCAGTGCTTGAACTAATTGAGCGGTTTGCATTGCTTGAGCTGCTTGAACTGCTTGAAATATCTGAATAGCAGCAATCTTGCGCTCGACATTAGCCGTCTGCTCTCGGGTCTGCACGTCTTCGATGGCGTCTGTATATGATTTCCCCTGCTTATTCACGTCCTCCTACATTTTAAAATAAAAATATATTTTTTAACACTTTATTACCTGGCGTTTAATCTTTGAAGATAGATTGGTTTTATCAACGTGTTGGCATTTCGGACAAGGGCATGTCTTATAGGGGCAGTCGTAATCTGAAAACAAGGTCAACTCTTCATTTCTCTCTC
Organism: Oscheius sp. G VE-2021; assembly: GCA_022343465.1. Lineage (NCBI taxonomy): Eukaryota > Metazoa > Nematoda > Chromadorea > Rhabditida > Rhabditidae > Oscheius > Oscheius sp. G VE-2021. The sequence goes on along the minus strand of JAJQXH010000030.1, from coordinate 2,061,483 downwards.
TTTCTCTTTAAAAAATAGAACTTACGCGAACGGCGCTCCTTCTTCAGGCCATGTCTGGTGCATTTGGCGCAGTACATAGCACTGGATGATCGGCCTGTAGTGGGAGCTTCAGAACTGGAAGGCTGGTGCGCAGGATGGTCAGGAGCTAGGTCTTCGTGATCATTATCGACGCCAACTGCTTGTTCTTGCTGAAACTGACGTTATTTCGGTTGAAACTCTCTCTCTCTCTCTCTCTCTCTCTCTCTCTCTCTCTCTCTCTCTCTCTCTCTCTCTCTCTCTCTCTCTCTCTCTCTCTCTCTCTCTCTCTCTAAGACGTACCGCCTCTTCTTCTGTCTCCATCGGCTGGTTTTGGTCCATCACATGATTCTGGACCTCCTCAGTACGAACCTCTTGTGCCTATAACAATTCAACTATAGTTGGTTTGTCTGTCTCTCTATCTCTCCCTCTCTCTATCTCTATCCCTCTCTTTTTTTATTTATCTTTCTCTCTCTCACTTTCTTTCTAGTACACACCTCTTCTTCAACTCCTGAATGCTCATCAGTCTCCATCGGCTGGTTTTGGTCCATCACATGATTCTGGACCTCCTCAGTACTAAGCTCTTCTGCCTGTAACAATTGAGCTGTAGCTGATCTGCCCCTTTTCTGTCTGGTCTACTCTCTCTCTATTTCTCTCTCTCTCTCTCTCTCTCTCTCTCTCTCTCTAACCTCCGGTTCCTCAACTCCTTCTGTCTTCAATGCCTGTCCTGCTTGCACTTCCCGGTTTCCCTGAAGTTTTTGAATGATCTCACAGAAGTCCTCATCATCATCGTTTCCAGCTTCTCCATTATCTTCTGCCTCTGGGCTGAGAGCCACAACCTCCTCTTCCTAAACATAGACAACGTTAACCTTCCCACTTGGTTCCTTACCTTAACCTCTTTCTTGGGGTCCTTCTTCTTAGAAGGTTCCAGGATGATTGGTGGAAACACCGGGGCAGGCGGTCTATCCTCCGCAACCGGTCCCAGCTCCATTCGGCCCGGCTGAAAGAGCTTCAAAACTTCATAGTTGAAATGAACCCTACCCTGGCTTCCTCAGTTGACCACGCCTCCTGGGGAGATGCTTGTGCGGAAGACTGAAAAGTAAGAACTTATAAGATTGAAATTAGAGAGCTATGGTGGATTTGAGTAAAAGACTTACAGGCACGATGGCCGCGTCATGGTGAGCAGCCTGGATCTCGACGTTGAGTCCTGGAGGAGGTGAGTCCTGAAAGAACATCTCTTTTGTTTTCTCTCTCTCTCTTTCTCTCTCTCTCTTTTTCTCTCTCTATTTCTCTCTCTCTCTCTCTCTCTTTCTCTCTCTCTCTCTCTCTCTCTCTCTTTCTCTCTCTCTCTCTCTCTGTTCCACCACCATTACCTCCTGTCTGCGCTGGAAGTCGGGCGACAGCTGGGGAACCTGATCTCCATACCCCAGAAAGATTCCCTAAATATTCATGTTTTTTATATAAATTCGTTTCTTGGCTCACGAGGAAGGTATCCTCAGCCGTGATTTCTCCTCGTCCTTGCTGTGGCTGTTCTTGCTGGTGGTTCTCAATCCGTTGTTGGTTCTTTCCGATGATAGCCTTTAGAAAAAACAATGAAGGTTAAATCAAGGTGAAAATGAACTACCTGAGGTTGAAGTTGACGACCTCCTGGGTAGAAGCAGTTGGCAGGATAGGTCATCTGGTAGGCCTGTGGAGCTCCTTGAGGAATCATCCCTTGGTTGAACGGGGGACAGATTTGTGGGTGTACTGGTGGGTACTGTAATGCACAAATTAGGCATTGACAAGTAAAACTCTTGATTTTTGGGGAAAAGGTATAGAAAAATAGAAAAAATAGGGTTGGAGTGATGTGGCAAAACGCTAACATTAGTGAAAAGTGTCAAAATCGGTCTAAAAAACTGAACACAGTATAATTTGAATGTTGAACCAATGTCAATCAATGATTCTTCATGTTGTAATGTTTTCTGACGTGGCTGTGATGAAGAAACCAATCCTTGACAAGGTTTTCAAATTTCAAAATGGTTGTGATCATAAATTCAAGGAGAGACAGAGCGAGAGAGAGAGAGAGAGAGAGAGAGAGAGAGAGAAGGAGAGAGGGAGAGAGAATTCCTGTTAGAGATGCCGAGAGAGGAAGATGGTTAGAGACGTAGAGACAGGAAGATGATTAGAAATACAGACACAGGGAGATGGTGAGAGATGCAGAGAAAAGGAGTGAGAAAGAGAAAGAGAGACCGATAGATAGGAATGCGGAGAGGGAGATAGATAGATAGATAAAGAATTACGGTTAGAGATAGAGAGACAGCATGATTGTTAGAGACGCAGAGAGAGAGGTGAAAATACGGTTAGGGAAGCAGAGATTGGAAGATGGTTAGAGGCACAGAGACAGGGAGAAGGTTAGAGATGCAAAGAGAGAGAGAGAGAGAGAGAGTTACTGTTAGAGATGCAGAGAGAAAGAGTTAGAAAGAGAAAGAGAGACCGATAGAGAGGAATGCGGTTAGAGACGCAGAGACATTAAAATGGTTAAAGACACAGAGACATGAAGATGGTTAGAGATGCAGAGACAGGGAAATAGTTAGAAAAGGGAGATTGCATCGGAAGGGCTTGATAGAGAGAGAGAGAGAAAGTGTGTGTGTGTGTGTGTGTGTGTGTGTGTGTCTTGATGGCTGAATGGCTTCGCAGAAGAACCATCGTAAACCATCCGATACTGCAGCCGGTATGCTAATGAGAGGTCAATCCCGCCCCTGCCGCGCGCCACCCCTAATTGACCCACTCCCCCAATCTAAAATTGTGACAGATGGCTTAAAACCACAGAATTTAACTTTTCAAAAACTTAAAACGTTTAAAAATGTTTAAAAATAGAATAATTAAACATTTATAATGAAGGAGTGAAAACCTTACCGGCACAAAGGGCCTCCCTTGAGGATCTAGCAGGTACCTCTGGTCCACAGGTCCCTAAAGTTCACTATTTGTAATTTGTAAGTATAATAATACGGTAAATAGTTTAATTATACTAAATTAAGTGTAATCATACTGTATCAAAAGACTTGATAAGTACCTGGTTCATCGGCGGGTAAGGGCCTTGACCATTCAGCGACAGCTGGTCGTAAGGGTAGTACTGCTGCGTGCACTGGAAAATCTACTTTTATTCACAATTTAACTTTTAGTCAAAAAAAGTTATTTGCAAATGACCCGGATGACCGCCTAAGATCGGCCAATGTATCATTTCGCGCCCTTTGTCGGCTATTAGGCTCGCGTTGCGGGCAGTCAAAGGTGGCCGCATTGCGCAAAGGCAGCGCAACTGCTTACAACACACGAGGTCAGGGGTTCGATTCCTTCCGAAAGTTTTCTTTTTGCTTTTTTATTGATTGTTCGAAATTGACTGATTTTTACGATTATTTTGCAAATTAAAACCTTATTTTTATTTCGCGCCTTAATTTAGACTAACTAAGTTCCATGGATCTTTTCCGCGTTTAGTAATTACAGTACCTCTTAGCGCCTTAAGTACCTAAATAGTTTATAAAAACTGGCAGACTCAATGAACTTGGGGTATCCTCTTACTAAGGTCAATGGTAGGAGCAGATAGTGAGGTAATTTGATCTAAACAGCTGGTAAGAACGGCGAAAAACGCGATTTTTAGTCCATTTTTAGTGTTTAAAGCCTATTTCACTAATATATTTAACAAATAATCTAATAACTAAGAATCTAGTAACTATGGTGTACTATTTACCGGATATGGCTGAAATGGCTGGAAATTTTGGGTGCCCATAGGTGGCGGCTGAGCGTTGAAGTCAGGACAATGAGGGAATGGAGGCTGGAAAAGCCAATGTTAACCTTTACGTAGTCACGGACACACATAGACACGTTCAGACGTTCGCTGAGAGGATGACACGTGCTCACGTGTACACGTGTACTTAGGAGAACACACGCGCGAAATACAATTAAGCCACAGTACATCAGAATGTAATCGTAATCTGCGAATGTGTCACGGACACACGTTCTCACGTCCACTCGAGACCAAAATCAATTTTTACCCAACGAAACTATCCACTTTACACTTTTCTTTTCCGATTTACCAATAAAAACAATTTTAATGAGAAAACCTTACCTGCAAGTTTTGCATAGTGTCCGCCTGGTCAGCTGCGGCGCCCAAATTCGAATTCATCGACTGAAAAAAAAGATCTTTATGATTGAAAAATCGCAAATATCTAAGCAGAGATAGTTTAAAAATGTAATTTAGGAAAAATCAATAATTCAAATTTCAACCGCAAAATCACTGCTTCCAGTTTCCTGGGTCTAAACGCGCCCCTATGCGCCCGGAACGTTTTCTGCCAGATGCGAGCGGTTGCGTTGCGGCTGGCAATAGGGCACTGCGCTTCCAGACAGCTGGTGGGAACTTTTCAATCAATAATTGAAAAGTTGAGGAAAATTAAAGGATTCTGGGATTCAAGATACTGTATTCAAGGTGCCTGGTTTGGTATGGAGCGAGCTATGGTATGCCCTCTACAGTGTGCCTGGCGACCAGGCGCCACCCAAGCGCAACTTTTAACCCGGGAGGGAGGGCAACAGCTGTTGGGGTGGTCGTCGAGGACCACCGAACTGGACAGATTACTCTTAGGTAATGGAGAAGAGGGGATTATGGAGAGAGAGGGAGGGAGGGAGAGAGAGAGAGAGAGCACCAAACAAATCACAGTTATGGCTGATTTTTTGCGGCTGGAGGGACAAAAATGAGATTGAAAAGCATATAGAGGAAAAAGTTGCAAAAATCAATTTCATATTTCAAGAGGAATTCATTTTTTTAAATTAATTTATTTTAAAAAATCGAAAACATAGAGAAGAAGAGCGGAAAGGAGAGGAGTGGAGTGGAGAAAAAGCGCAGCAGATGCTTTTTGGCACTCTGCCAACGGAGGCGCCTAGCGTGGGTGCATTCCTATAGCAGCCGCTGGCACTGTGCCAACTTTAGCCGACAAAAGAGATATTTTTTCTAAATTTTAGAAATTGTTGGGAAATTGGCTTAAAAATTGAAAATAATGCAGTTGGATGATTTAAAAGTAAGGGAAGAGAAAGTAAGAGAGAGAGAAAGAGAGAGAGAGAGAGAGAGAGAGAGAGAGAGATAGAGAGAGAGTGAGAAATGAAGAGAGAAACGGCGGAAATGAAATAGTCACACTAAAGTCCTATCGATTATTGCGTTAGTGACCCTAAAAGCCCTTAGCGCATAAGTACTTAAGGTCGTAAATCACTTAGCGTTGTGGACAAAACATGGGAACTGTTTTTACAACCAAGCGGGTGTTTGATCATAGACAAATTGATCCGAGGATTTTGCGGGATTACGTCAGCCAGGAATTACCAGGGTTCAAAATGGACGGTCAAAAATGGCAGAAAAAAAGGAAATCTTTGAAAAAAACAGAAGGAAAATAAAAAAAAGCTTACAATTTGGGTAAAAGATTGTAATAAAAAAGCTAAAATAAGGGATATGAAAGATTATAATGTTGCAGAAAGCATATCTGGGGTCATCCCTGGCGGTAATTGGGTAATTAGCTTTTTGAAATTAGGTCAAAATAGCTTTACAACAGTTTTTTTTAGCTTTACAAACAAAATATCGATTGAAACCGGCAATGGAATGTTTTTACAAGTTTAACAACAAGAAATTTAGGTAAAGGAAGTGAATGCGTGATGTATGTGTGTGCGTGTGTGTACTCAACCAATTTTGACGTGACGCGCACGGAAAAGTGTGGGCGTGAAAGCGTAATGGTTATTGGTGGAGCGTGTGTACGTGACACTTCCACTCGATCAAGGAAGACATACCGTGTAGGCGTGATAATGTGATTGATTCAAGGGACAGTGTGGTCCAAAAAGTGTGAACATGATAGAATGACTAGGCTGTTATGAATGTGTGGATGTGTGTGTGAATGTGTGAACGTGTGAATGTGTGACTGTGTGTTTGTGTAGGTTTATGTGTCTGAGTCTGTGAATCTGTGAGTATGGGTATGTGTGTAAGTGTGTGAATGTGTGAACGTGTGTATGTGTTTCAATATGTGTAACTGTGAATGTGTGTGTGCATGTGTGCATGTGTTTATGTGTCTGTGTGAGAAAATCGATGTGTGTATGTGTGTAAACGTATACGTGTGTGTTTGTGTGTATGTGAATGTGTGTACATGTGTACATGTGGAAGTGTGAATGTGTGAATGTGTGGGTGTGTGTATGTGTGTCTGTGTGTTCAGGGAGAGAGAACGTAGACAGTAATCTTTGCTTAAATCACAAACATTTAGCCGTCTAGTGTAAATCATCATGAATTCCCACGTTCTCGGTCCTGAGATTTGAATTTTTCGCCTAGGCTGAGCCCACCATCTGCAAAAACGTACAAGTGCAAGCCCACCATCGGCAAAATCTAACAAGTGCAAGCCTTGCACTTGCAAAAACGCATGGGTGCGGACCCGTGATTCAAATTTTCGCCCAGACACTGCCTACGAACGTCTTCTGTGCAAACAAGACAGGTCAACACTAGGGCATTTGATATAGCTCTTTGGTCAACGAAGTCTCGAATGAAGAAAGTTGGCAAAAAAGGGAGTTCTGGGAAGTCTTGGTTTTTCCTTATCTACGGCGTCTATTGCCTCTTTCGTCCGGTTTCAATTACCCTCATTCCGATTAGCGATTACTGAAAACATAGGCTCGGAATTTTCCAAAGCGTGAAACAAATCTTTTCGCACAGACACAGAGAGAGAGAGATTTGAAAGAAGAGTCAACGAAACAATAAACACAAATAAACCCGACTAATTGACAGCAGAAACCCGAAAAAGAGAATGTGTCAGCAAAAGAAGAGAAAATCATAATTTGTTCAAAAAGTCAAAGTTACGGATGATTTTACTGGTGATTTGCTGGAGTGGAATTTAGGAACGTATTGCAAAAGTTATAAAAGTTTAAGAGATTTACATTTTTCAAAAAGAAAGGAACACAAGATGGAAAAGTTCAGACATGAGAGGATTGGACTGGCGAAAAAGCGCAGCAGCTTTTTGGCAATCTGCCAACGGACGATCCCAGCTTGGGTGCCTTTCTATAGCAACGGTTGGCACGGTGCCAACTTTAGCAACCAAATATATAGGTTTCCAATTTTAGGGATAGTTTGAAAACTGGCATAAAATGTAAAATAATACAGATTGATTATATAGAAAATAGTGAAAAAAATAGAGAGAGAGAGAGAGAGAGAGAGAGAGAGGAAGGAAGGATCAAAATAAAATGGCCATTTAGGTGTTTCGAAACACGCCCAGGAAGAAAACGATCATTGAAATTCACCCTCTGCGCCGGTGTAAACACATCAACAATCCTGGTACACGCGGTGCAACAGGAACAACAAAGTCGCGGCGGGTGCACCGGGCAGGGCGAGAAAAGCGGAGATTAGAATACGGGCGTTGGAAAGCGGTGGTCGCCCTTTCGCGGAGGAAGATACCTTATATACCCCGCCGCAAATGACGTGGGCACTGTCTCCGTGAACAGACTAGCGCGGGATTGCCGCGAGAGGCAGCTTGAGATTTCGAAAGCTCGCGTGAGGAAAAAAGTGAGTGAGTACGTGAGTGAATGAGTGAGTGAGTGCAATTCATGGATTAGGGAATTCAGCTCTCATCTTTAGCTGCCAGCTGCCAGATGACACTGCTGCCAGCCTAGAACGACCCATAGTTAGAACCGGCTGGCAGGAAGGGAAAATATGTCCGGCTGGTAGTAAGTTATACCGCCAGTCGGCTGGTCGCAACGATAATTCACTCCCCGCGCCTTACCCACAGTTTGCGCCCGCCCTCAAAGGAAGGGGGAGAAGGGGTAGAGCCGGGGAGAAGGGGTAGAGCCAGCCGGCTAACAAGCGCGAAAGAACAATGACCGCAGCTCTGGGCTTGTGGGCGGAGCCAGTGGATCTGACATTTGGATTCTACTTGGCGCTAGTCATTCTAATGACGCCAGAGTTGATATAAGGGTTACGGTAGGCAAATCGAACTTCGAAAATGGCGTGGCAGTGAAAATGTGAGTTCAACTGTTGTTACCGTAGCAGGAAGACCGATTCTATGACAATTAAAGGCTGCTCTAAACGCTTTACAGTAACCCAGGCTACTTTATGCAAAACTTATTACCGTAACCTGGAGAATGGGGGAAAAGGCAACTTTCAGGCGGTGGGTTACAGTATTTCGAGAAGGGGCGTGCGTGAAAACCGGATTTTCAGACCACCCGCGGTCGGCTTATCATGGAGAAACGGGGTTGACAGGGTTACGGTATGGAAAAGAGACTGTGGGGCAGAGAGAGAGAGACAATGAGGGAGAAAGGGAGAGAGAAAGAGAGAGAGAGAGAGAGAAAGAGAAAGAGAGAGAGAGAGAGAGAGAGAGAGAGCTGGGGAAAGAGAGAGAGAGAGAGATAGTAAATTTTGAATGTTTGTCGACAAGATAAAAGAGAGCCGCCTTATGAGTAAGCATGAAACAGCTGGTCTGACAAATTGTTTACAAAGTTTGGTGCAAAAGAGTTAAATATAGAATAGTGAGCGGTGATCGCACGCCGTGCGGTTGTGCAAGGCGGCGGCGCGTGGCGGAAAACAATTTTATGTAGCGCCATGGCGCAGCGGGTTACCGCTTTGTTGCGGAGCAAAAAGTCAAGGGTTCGAATCCCGCCGACTGACATTTGTTTGTTTTTTGTTCAAATTGTTTGTCAAACACTTCTAATGTTTTTTATGTTGTTCAGTTATATTACAAATTACAAAAAATTACAAAAAACAATTTAATAAACAATGAAAATACCTTTTCTATTACAATTCGTTTATATTTGAAAAAAAAAACTTCAATCAAAATAATCATTTTGTAAACTTTTTATACTTTTTATAAACTTTTTATAAAGGCGAAAATGAGTTAAATTTTCATTTTATGGCGATTCGATTGCGTATTAAACATTCCTTTCACCACAAACGGGGATTGGAGTTGAACTTATTTTCTTTATAATTTTTGGCCCTTTTAAATCAATAAGTCAAAATAATTTCATGATTATTATACTTAAATACCTAAAACAACGCGCGGTTTATTCCAATTTTGGAGGTTTCATTCGGTAAAAGAGAGATTTCTTCATTTTTGCCTTAATACTTTTTAAGCTTGTAATTTTCTATCTGTTTAATTTCCTACATAAGAAAACCCATTTAGTCTACAATTTCCACCCCACCCAAGTTTTTCTGTTCCAATAGGCCAAAAACCGAACTTCTCGTTTTTCTTCATTATCTCCGCAGCCATCTCTAATTTGAACGGTGGTTGAACCATTGCGGCAAAAAGGTGAAAAAGTTGGCGCGCCGGTGAATTCAAAAATTTTGATCGGTGCCGGATCGGTGCCGTTTTGCCCTATTTTTGTGGCCCAACTAGTGCAACTGTCAATCAAACAACCAGGGTTCGATCTCAGTCGGGGACCAACTCTTTGTCTTTCTCTCTCTCCCTCTCTCTCTCTCTCTCTCCCTCTCTCCCTCTCTCTCCCTCCCTCTCTCTCTCTCTCTCTCTCTCTCTCTCTCTCTCTCTCTCTCTCTCTCTCTCTCTCCAAAGTGCACTGGGCGCCCGCTGCACCTATCCGCGGGGCGGTCGCGTCACTGGGCACCCACGGCCGTCCACCCTCCGTCCATTCTTTTCTGACTCACTTCAGCGAAGACAGAAAACGCTATTGAAAGGTCAAACAATGAGATGGAATGCATAAATCATAGGACAATGTCCATTAACCGAATGTTTCCCAAAGGAATACAAAAGGGCCGAAGGTGATCATCGATTGGTGGTTTTGGGCAATAACGCAATAAAATGAATTATCAGGTTTAAACTATCTCTTTTTTTACAATTAATTGAAGTTTATATCGATAAATAAACATCATAGACGCCTAGAAATGAGGAAAAAGAAAAATGGGGCCAGGTTGTTATGAAAAATCAAAAGATTTAGCCTGTTTTCGCGCAAAAACCCAATTTTAGCTATGTTTTCGGAGTTATGTACCAAAAAGCAAAAGTTTCTCCCCGGCCGGGAATTGAACCCGGGTCTCGCATGTGACAGACGCGGATACTCACCACTATACTACCGAGGACACACGGCAGGGGGCAGCCGCCGCCATTATCATTTACCGCGCCCAGCGGCAGCACGTTTAGGGGGGATTCAATCGGTAAATGGGGAAGCCATCTTACAATAAGGTTTGCTTTAATCAAAAATCATTTTAAAAACTAATTTTAAAAGCAAAGTTGAAGTTTTTCAAGGCAGAAAACGTTGGCATGTTGCCTTACGATGGTAGCGGTTTGTAATGGTGAAAAGATGAGAAAAGAGGGATTGTAAAATTGGTCAACTTTACAACGGCGATATTAAAATTGTGACGATAAAGTTTCGATAAGGCTAACTTGCCACGCTATTGAAAAGAGCGATCGACGGCGGAGAACGGTAGATGTGAGGGGAAGATTAGAAAAAAACTGGGAGACCACCCACAATGTTCGCGCGCCCTTGAAGTTGGGTAGATTGAGGCGCCTCCAATGTTTTAGGGCACTGTTAGTTACAAAATAGACCACCCTGTTAGAGAATGGACCACCTTGTTAGTTAACCAAGTTAGAGAATAGACCAGCCATGCAGAGAATGGACCACCCTGTTTGTACAACCTGTTTAAGAATGGACCTCCCTGTTAGTTATAAATGGACCACCCTGCTAGAGAAAGGACCACCCTGTTAGTTCCAAATGGACCACCTTGTTAGAGAATAGACAACCCTGTTAGTACCACCTCTTTAAGAACGGACCACCCCGTTAGTGAACTCTCTGAGAATGGACCTCCCTTTTAGTTGAAAATGGGCCACCTATTTAGTTTACCCTTTTAGATAATGTTAGACCACCCTGTTAGAGAATGGACCACCCTGTTAGTTCCAAATGGACCACTCTGTTAGTTGCATGGACACCCATATAAAATATTTTCATGGAAAATTCAAAACAACTACGCGGCATAAGCGGCCTTTAGTTGCCTTAAAGCGGACCAAGCGGCATTTGGTTGACAGAGGGCGGCCTTTGGTTACAAGAAAGCGCTCCAAGCGACCTTTGAGGGCCTGAAACCGGTGCAAGCGGCCGTTGGTTGCCGAAAACGCGAAGAAGACTGTGAAGACTTGGGTGATTGAAAGGATTGACAGGTTTCTGGCTGACCCCCTGAACCTGCAAACGAGCTCTCCGAATCGTAAAGATCCATTGTGCGTAACGCGCGGTGATTGTAGAATTCGAAACTGCCTTTGATGAATGAAAACGAACGATGATGGGAGGTAGATCATTGAGGTGGCGACAAGGCGGTCGTGTTTTTGACTGGGAGGGCTGATACACTCACGATGTCACTTTACTCACGTACTCACACTCATTCACTTACTCACTCACACGCACACACACACACTTTCACTCGCGGCCTGAGATTGCCAGAATCGACTGGAAGCGGCCTGAGGTTTCCAAAATACAATGAGAGCGGCCTGTTGCCAGAATCTCTCAAATGCGGCCTAAGGTTGCCATGATCGATTAAAAGCGGTCTGAGGTTGCCAGAATCCATCAAAAGCGACTTGATGGCGTCAGAGCCTATTAAAAGTGACTGCCAGAAACTCCCAAATACGGCCTGAGGTTGTCAGGATCATTTAAATGCGGCCTGATATTGTCAGAATCGATCGGAAGCGGCATAAGGTTGCCAGATACCTTTAAAAGCGGCCTGAGGTAGTAAGCATTCATTGGAAGCGGCCTGAGCTTGAGTGAATCAAATAGAAACTGCCTGAGGTTTCCAAAATCCTAGGAAAGCGGCTTAAGGCGGCCAGATTCAGTGAAAAAGCGGCCTGATATTGCCAGAAAGGCCCCCAAATGAGGTCTTAATGTGAGGTCGCCCGGATCCATTAAATGCGGCCTAAGGTTGGTAGAGTTCATAGAAGGCGGCCTGATGTTGCCAGGATCAATTAGATTATTGACCGGCCTGAGGTTGTCATATTTGACTCGAAGCGGCCTGATGCTGCCAGAATCCATCAAAAGCGGCTTTGAATAGGGTCAAAATGAACAAATATCAATCAAATGAAGTATCAATCAATTTTATTTCTCAATGATTCAATAAACTACAATAATACAATTACGAACCGGAGATATGAGCCAGAAGGAGATCAAACACCATTACAATCGAGAAAAACTACAAAAAAGAAGATCTACCTGACGCATTCATCCCCCCAATCGAGAAAATCATAGCCTAGCTCCTGGATTCCTCGGGAAATCAGCTGCTGAATGATTTGGTACGGCGGCTTATCGAACGCTTCCATAGAAATCACAATTTTCAGGAGCTCTCTGTGGAAGACTGGCCAATGGCCCCGTTCCGCTGCGTGGTCGAAACTCAGAAGATCGTTCTTCTTCATCATGATAGACTCCTGAGATTCTTCTGAAACAAAAACTTTTAGTTTGTTGAGATCCAGGATGGTATTTGCAAAAGATTTGCATTAGGCGGGAATCGAACCCGCGACGCTTGGACTGCAGTCCGCTGCTTTAACCACTTGGCAATCGGCGCGTCACTGGGTAGCGTGAGGTAGTCCCCCATTATCCAACGCGCCGCGCTGTCTGCAGCAGAGCGGCCACCAGAAAAAGAAAAGTACCAACCGTGGACCCAAGGGAGTCCCCTGTAGCAGAGGAGAATGATGTACACGAAGCTCTCGATGTCGTCTCTGCGAGTACTCCTCCAGCCGTGGTCCCTCCGAAGAGAGGAGTACGCCCGGGTACCATCGAATCGATCGGCACGGGCGAGAGGGAGATTGTTTCCGTTCTGGAATGGAAGAGGTTAGTTAGAGAGACAGAGAGTGAGAAAGAGAGAGAGAGAGAGAGAGAGAGAGAGAGAGGTTATTTACCTGATCGCGGTAGGATTCTGCTAGGCCGAGGTCGAAGATTTTGATTCTTCTGTTGTCGCGGAGGGTCAGGGCAAAGTTCTCCAGTTTCAGGTCGTTGTGGACGTAGCCCAGGTCGTGGAGGTATTCGAGACCCTGAAAGAAGGATAATATTGATTGGAGAGGGGGAGATGGAGAGAGATAGAGACTTAAAGAGAGACACTAGATGGTTAGAGACGCAGACACCAAACATGATCAGAAACCAGAGAAATAGACAATGCGAGGTTAGTGACGCAGAGACACGAATAGATCAGACACGCTGAATAGTTAGGGAAGCAGAGATCAGGATTATAGTGACAGTAGGTGGTTAGAGACGCAGAGAGAGAGAGAGACGAGAGATTGCCAGAGATTCGGAATGACTAGAGACGCAGACACATGACTTTGGCAGAGACACTGGAGGGTTAGAGAAGCAGAGACAAAGAGTTTGAGAAGAATAGACCAACTGTAGGCAGAAACAGTGGTGGTGGTTAGAGACGCAGAGAAAAGAATTGGTTAGATGCACTAGATGGTTAGAGAAACAGACACTGGATTGTCAGAGATCATGAATGGCTAGAGAAGCAGAGACCAATGACAGTCAGAAAAAATTATGATGGTTAGAGACGCAGAAGCCAGATTAATAGTGACAGTAGGTTAGGGACGCAGAGACAGTGGATTGTTAGAGGAATGGTTAGAGACGCAGAGAGCCTACGAGGTGAGACACTGAGACAGATGGTTAGAGACGCAGACACAAAAAGTGTTCAGAGACGCAGAGATCAGAGAAACCGAAAACATAGGTTAGAGATGCAGAGTCAAGAATTTGTCAGGGATACTGAATGGTAAGATGAAGACGTTTTCACAGACACTAGAGGGGTAGAGAAGCAGAGAAATACACACGGGAAGGTTAGAGACACAGAGACCGAGAGTAAAGACAGAGAGAGAGAGAGAGAGAGAGAGAGAGAAACTAACCTTGAGCACCTCCTGTGCAATATGATAAGTGGTCCTCATACTGAATCCTCTGCATCCGGGAAAGAACCCATTTTTGAGGGGGTGGAGTTCGCACAAGTCCGATCCCAGCAATTCCATCACCATGAACTGTCGG
>JAJQXH010000030.1:2002500-2045000 GCA_022343465.1 Oscheius sp. G VE-2021 | reverse complement strand
GGGCTCAGAGAACTGAGGGAGTCCCTGAGGAAGCAGCCGAGGAGGGAACCCAGTCCGGACATCTTCACTCCGTCGGAGATGGAGTTCCCAACGGCCACCAGAAGGACACACTGCCAGGAGAACTTAGTCTTCATGATGGACCAGTTGAGGATAGGCGACAGTTTGGGATCATTCCTGGGGTCTTTGGGCCAGAAGAACATCAGAATGGCGATGAAGACGGATACGGTAGCATCGGTAATGCCTTTTCTGCAAAGATAGGTTTCAGATGACTCTGATGACTGGAGGACTCACCCTCCTCTCGGCAGCAAATCACTCCACCCGTCGATGAATCCAGGCTTGCGGAAGATCCAGATGAGGAGGAGGAGAGAGAACCAGACGGTCACTGAAGCCTCGCCGAAACTGAACTTTCCAAGGGAGGCGTATTCCTCTGCCACACATTCTTTGGTCTTTGTGTTGATTTTCTTGCGTTCCTCTTTGTCTCCACCGCCGATGCAGCAGAAAAGGGCCTTTGGTCCCATGAAGAAGACCTGGAAGAAAGGGATTTGAAGAAAATAGAGAGAAAGTCAGTGTATGTGTGAACGTGAGTATGTGTGAACGTGAGTAGTTATGAACGTGTGTATCTGTGTGAACGTGTAGAAGTGATTCATGAATCAAAGGATTCAATGAGAAGAGTGTGTGTGAACGTGTGAGCGTGTGCATGTGTGTGAACGTGTATACGTGACATATACGTGACAATTCAACCAACTAGACCAGCTAACCTATGTGTGATTGTGGTTCGTGTGAACGTGTACCGTGTGCACGTGATTAGTTTTTTCGACGGACTTCGATGCGCTGACGTGAGAATGTCATGTCAATGAAAAACATGTCTGTGTTCTATCTGTTCTACATACGCATTTGATCGTGAGAACGTGAACCCATTACTATCACGCCTTTAGGAGCCGGTGTGCACGTGTATACATATATGCATGCGTGTATATGTACACGAGTCCATGTGTATGTGTGTGAATGTGAGCGCGTGTGACTGTACGTGCGTGTATGTCTATCTGTATGTATGTTATGTGTACGACTGTGTGTGTTTTCGCGAGCGCGTGTCTGTGTGTGTGTGTGTGAGCGGGAGTACGTGTGTACGTGACACTTACACTTGATGAACGAAGGCACAGCTGTGTGTGCGTTATAACGTGATTGATTTGAGGGACAGTATGATCTTCTATAACATGTGATCGTGACAGAATGACTTGAAATAGCAGTGTGTGTGTGTGTGCGCGTATGGGTGCATGTGCATGTGGGTGTTTGTGTGTGTGACCGTGTGAGCGTGATTGCGTGCGTGTGCCTGTGTGCTGGTATGAATATGTGACGCTGTGATCCATCACGTGTGAACGTGACAGAATGACTATGTACCAGTGTGTGGGCCTGTTTGTTTGTGTCTGTGGATGTGTGCATGCATGTTTGTATATGTGTGAGAGTCTGAACGTGTGAGCGTGACGATGTCCCCAACTCGACCAATTAAACTCTGTACGTTTGGAGCGTGTGAACGTGTACCGTGTGCACGTGATTCGTTTCTTCGACGGACTTCGATGTGATGACGTGAGAAGGAAACAATGTTACACCTGTTCTACCTACCCAGGTGTTCGTGAAAACGTGATATGCCGTGAACATCACGATGACACTTCCACTCGATCAATAAAGGCACAGCTGTATGAGCGTGATAACGTGATTGCTCTGAGGGACGCTGTTATGCATAACGTGTGAACGTGACAGAGGTATGTGGGTTTGTGTGAGCGTGTGATCATGTGAGTATGTGTTCACAAAACTAACCGCCAAGACGAGGTGGTTGGCCACTAAGAACAACGGCTGGAAAGGGATAGAAAACGACATCCACTTCAGGTAGGTCACAACCTCTCCTTCACCACTGAAATTTCCTCCTTCCTTGTTTAGAATCCCTCAACCAACCTAATCTGATCCCTGAAGATGAGGTTAGCCATGGTTCCAGTGATAGTCGCCGTTCCTCCGATCAACGAGGCCGTGGTGGTCGATATAATGAGAGCCTTGCAGAATCCCCTATCCTCCTTTGTCATTGCCTTCAGATCTAATCCTCCCTCCTTCTCCTTCTTCGTTTCTTTCTGACTCTCCTTTGTCTTCTCTGTCTTTGCACTCTTGGTTGAAGAATCCTTCCCAGACGCCCTTCTGGTGACAAGGCTCTGATGGCTCTTCACAGTCCCTTGCTCTTCATCTTCACTCCCTTCACTTGAACTGGTTTTGTTGGAGCCTCCTTCTGAAGAGCCATTCTTCAGTCCCTGCCATGTTTCCAGAATCCCAATGACGATTGGAAGCATCATGGCGGTGGCTGCCATGTCGGCGATCAGCCAAGAGACCATGGCGGTGACGGAGGAGACTCCAAGCAAGAGACTGAAGGAGTTGAATTGGAAGGGATTTAGAGAGAGAGAAAGAGAGAGAGAGAGAGAGAGAGAGAGAGAGAGAGAGAGAGGAAGATGGTTAGAGACGCAGAGACAGGGAGATGGTTAGAGACGCAGAAACAGGGAGATGGTTAGAGACGCAGACACAGGAAACTGGTTAGAGACGCAGAGACAAGACGATGATTAGAGACGCAGAGAAATAACGATGGTTAGAGAAGTAGAGACAGGACAATGGGTAGAGAAGCAAAGACAGAAAGATTGTTAGAGATGGTTAGAGATGCAGAGACAGGAACGTGGCTAGAGAAGTAAAGACAGGAAGATGGTTAGAGAAAGAAAGACAGGATGGTTAGAGATGCAAAGACGGAGATAGTTAGAGACGCAGATACAGGACGATGGTTAGAGACGCAGATACAAGACGATGGTTAGAGACGCAGACACAGGACGATGGTTAGAGATGCAGATACAGGGAGATGGTTAGAGGTGCAGAGACAGAAACAAAAATAAGATACAGAGAGAGAACGAGAGAGAGAGAGAGAGAGAGAGAGAGAGAGTAAAACGCAGAGAAACAGGGAGAGAGAGAATATGGTTAGAGAAGTATAGACAGGATGGTGGTGAGAGACGCAGAGACAGGGAAATGGTTAGAGACGCAGAGATAGAAACAAAAAAGAGACAGACAGAGAGAGAGAGAGAGAGAGAGAGAGAAACTTACAGGTGTTTCCTGAATCCAACAACCTTCAGAAGTCCAAGAGCTATCCTCTTATGCAATTTGACTTCCTCCACGGCGTTGCTCATAATAAGGGAAGTGATTCCCAGAATCGTCGTATCCTAGACAGATCTATCAGATGGATTACTGCAGTTTCAGTACCTTGAAGTAGGACATGCTGGCGTCTTTGGCTCCTTGAATCTCGAAGAAAGGGTAGAGAAGAAGGGGAAGGAGGGCAGTGATTCCCATGGGAATGACCTCCGTCAGCCAGTAGGCACACATCACCACGATCACGTAGACACATTTGTACTCCTGAAGGTTAATAGTACTTGGGCCGCTTAGCGGCACCTTAGGATAACCTAAGGCCGCCTTCAATAAACCAACCTTTCCGAAGAAGAGCAGAGGACAGGCCAGAATCGGCGCCAGGATGAAGGTGGCCTTCTTGGCCAGAAGTCTTTTGGAGACCATCTGGAGAGAGGAGAAGGGGGGACGACCTCTTCCGGTCGGAAGAGAAGGAGCAATGAGAGATCAGGGCTGTTTCAATTATTCAAATTATATAATTTCAATTTTATTCAAATGTGATTTCAGGCAAATCATGCCAGTTTTGAATCGACCTCCACTTTTGAATCTTATGCTAATTGGATAACCTTTGTTTCTCTCGCTCTCTCTCTCTCTCTAATCGATTATCAATCAATAATCTAGGTCATCAAAAACTTCTTCTTGTGTAAAAAAAAGCGCTTCTGCTTCTGCTCCGCCCTGCAGAAGTTCTGCAAACGCCTGGCTTTCTACATCTGCTTTAAACACTGCGCTAATTTAATTAATATCAACAGCTTTTATTTTAAACTAAAATAAAACAAATTCCAGCACCTGCATCTTCCATCAATATTCTATTTTCCTTTCATAATCTTCCTTTTTGAATTGAAAAAAAAGAAGTTTTGAATCGACCTCTGGTTGTAATTTTAAGCTAATTGGGCACTCTCTGTCTTTGTCTCTATTTATGCACTTCGTTCTGTGTCTCTAACCTTCTCATGTCTATTTCTCTGATCTCTGCGTCTCTAACCGTTTCAATGTTCTACACTTGGCATCTGCTTCTCTAACCACTCACTATCTCTAACTATGCAGTGTCTCTGCGTCTCTAACGAGTGAGTATCACTAAGAATTCAGTGTCTGCGGATCTAAGACTATATCAATGTGGTATCTGCGTCTCATACTCTCTATCGTAAATGAGTCTCAAACCATCCAGTGTCTCTAACCACGTCTTGTCTCTGCGTCTCTAACCTTTCACTATCTCTAAGTATACAGTGTCTCTGTGTATCTACCCACCTACTGTCTCTATCAATCTGGTCTCTAAACTCTTTCACCCACTAACCCTTTCTAGCTTTCTCTCTCCTATGTGTCTTCTCTCTCTCTCCCCCTCTATGTTCTCTATAATCAATTGATAATCTAGGTCACCATAAAACTTCTTCTGGCGCAAAAATGCGCTTCTGCTTCTGCTCCCCCTAGCAGAAGTCCCACAAATGCAACGGCTTTTTTGAATCTGCTTTAACCACTGCGCTAATTCAATCAATATCATCTACTTTTATTTTAAACGATTGAACTATTAAAATAAACAATTCCAGCTGCAGTTTTCATCCCTTCTTCTTTCCCATCTCAGAATTTGCCTAACTTTAGAAATTTCCAGATGATGCAGTACGCTCACCCCGTTTTCTACAGTGGTCAGAGTGGAAATCACTACTACGTGCGTGAAAAGATCCAGGAAGGAGGCTTTGGGGCCGTCTACGTGGCCACCACTCCCTCTTCACCGTAAGTTCTCTGCTTCTCTAACTTTGGTCTCTGCTTCTCTGACAACGTTTTGACTCTGCGTCTCTAACTTCTATGTCTAGCAATACGGTCTCTGCGTCTCTAACCATCATCTACGTCTCTGACTTTTATACAAAACTTTAAAAAAACCAAAGAATCCAAAAATTTCAAAGTTAAACCCCCATTTTCAGGGAATTCTATGCCATCAAAGTGGCCAAAGAAGAGGCAGCCAATGTGAGTCTGCAGAGGGAGACCACCCTTCTCTCCTACTGCAGAAATTCCCCCTTCATTCCCATGATGGTAAGCCATTTCTATTTTAAAACATGAAAATTCCCTTTTCAGTACGACAGTTGGGTGGTTGGACCGAATAGCCGACAGTTCATGGTGATGGAATTGCTGGGATCGGACTTGTGCGAACTCCACCCCCTCAAAAATGGGTTCTTTCCCGGATGCAGAGGATTCAGTATGAGGACCACTTATCATATTGCACAGGAGGTGCTCAAGGTTAGTTTCTATCTCTCTCTCTCTATTCAATTCTCTCTCTCTCTCTCTCTCTCTCTGCATTGATCAGCATTGATCTCTGCTTCTCTAATCATCTAGTTTCTCTGACAACTTCTTGTCGCTGCGTCTCTAACCACGCCTGCTTTCTGCGTCTATA
This sequence comes from Oscheius sp. G VE-2021, assembly GCA_022343465.1. NCBI lineage: Eukaryota > Metazoa > Nematoda > Chromadorea > Rhabditida > Rhabditidae > Oscheius > Oscheius sp. G VE-2021. The sequence continues at coordinate 2,039,425 of JAJQXH010000030.1, read as the reverse complement.
TCCACGCACCATGTCTAGCAATTTGGTCTCTACGTCTCTAACCCTCATCATAATTCTGACTACCACGGGTCTCTGCGTCTCTAGATTTCCAATGTCTATTTCTCTGGTGTTTTTGGTCTCTAATTATCCAGTATCTCTGACCGTTTCTTTTCTCTGCGTATCTAAGCCAGCTACTGTCTCTATCAATATGGTCTCTACGTCTCTAACAATCATCGATATTTCTGACTACCATTGGTCTCTGCTTCTCTAACCCTCCAGTGTCTCTCACAAAGTCTTGTATCTGCGTCTCTAGTCATTCCGTATCTCTAACAATACGGTGTCTCTGCGTCCCTAACCACCTACTGTCTCTATCAATCTGGGCTCTGCGTCTTCACTCCTTTATCGAATCTGCGTCTCTAACCATCTCTCTCTCTTATTCAGCATTCTTTAAGTTCCTAATCAATCCCATTCTTAATCTTATATTTCAGGGTCTTGAATTCCTCCATAACCTCGGCTACGTCCACAACGACCTGAAGCTGCAGAACTTTGCCCTGACCCTCCGCGACCACAGAAGAATCAAAATCTTCGACCTCGGCCTGGCTGAATCCTACCTCGATCAGGTAAGCAATTTATTTCTCTCTCTCTCTCTCTCTCTTTCTCTCTCTTTCTCTCTCTCCCTCTCTCTCTAACTCTTTCCATTTCAGAACGGAAACAATCTCCCTCTCGCCCGTGCCGATCGATTCGACGGTACCCGTGCTTACTCCTCTCTCCGGAGGGACCACGGCTGGAGGAGCACTCGCAGAGACGACATCGAGAGCTTCGTCTACGTCATTCTCCTCTGCTACAGAGGACTCCCTTGGATCCAAGGTTGGTACTTTTCTTTATCTGGCGGCGGACTGAGCGCGGCGGGTTGGCTAATGGTCACCTCACTCATGCCAATGGCGCGACGGTAGCTGAGTGGTTAAAGCAGCCGACTGCAGTTCAAACATCGCGGGTTCGATTCCGGCCTAATGCGTTTCTTTTGCAAATACCTTTCTGTAAATAAATGAAGTAACAATGCTGATTTTAGACGTAAATAAGGAAGCCATCATGATGAAGAAGGCCGATATTCTGACTTTCGACTACGCAGCGGAATTGGGCCATTGGCCTGCCTTCTTCAGCGAGCTCCTGCGAATTGTGATTTCTATGGAAGCGTTCGATAAGCCGCCGTACCAAATCATTCAGCAGCTGATTTCCCGAGGAATCCAGGAGCTAGGCTATGATTTTCTGGATTGGGAAGAAAATGAATTCGTCAGGTAGAAGACTAGATCTCCTTTCTTGGCGATTATCTCGATTTTACTAGTGTTTGATTTCGTTATGGCTCATATCTCCGGTTCTTTATTGTGTTATTGTGGTGTATTAAATTATTGAGAAATAAAATTGATTGATAATTAAACATTGTTGTTTTCACCGTCTTCAAAGCCGCTTTCGATTCATTTAGGCAGAATCAGGCCGCTTTTAAGATATCCTGGCTGCCTTAGGCCGCTTATTTGGCAACATAAGGCCGCTTTAATGAACGTTGGCAACCTCAGGTCGCTTTTAATTGATCCGGAAGGCCTCAGGAATTCAGGCCACCTCTGGTCATTTATGGCAACATCAGGCCGCGTTTAAAGGAATCTGGCCGCCGTAGGCCGCCGCTTTATACGAAACTTGGCAACCTCAGGCCGCTTCTATAGGATCCTTGCGAACTCAGGCCGCTTTCGATTTACTTTGGCAACCTTAGGCCGCATTTAGTATATCCGGCCGACCTCACATTCAGGTCGCTTCAGTTGATTTCTGGAAACATCAGCAACCTCAGGCCGCTTTCAATCAAACCATAGAACTCGCAGGAACCATAACGCCCAATTATCCACACTTTTCATTGAACAGTCACAGATAATCAATTGAATGGGCAAAAAGTGGCTTTCTCTGTGGGTGTTTTGCTTTTAGCAAGTCCTTTTGCTTTCTGTTTGCATTTCTCTTTCCGTATGGTGTAGGGAGGGTCTCATGTCCTTCTGTTGTCGTCTGGGGACCATCCGGCACTCTCAGTGGGTGGTCTCGCGGTTCCTTTGCTGATGCTCGGCGGCGAACCTCCTTGACATTACTGTGACTTGGAGGTCTCAGAGTCGCCAGTTGCAATGCCCCAACAAAGGATTCTTCTAGTTTCTCTCTCTATTTTATCTCTCTCTCCCAGGTTCCAGGCTTCTGCCGACATCTGTGGACCATTTCTCTCTCTCTCTCTCTCTCTCTCTCTCTCTCTCTTTCTCTCTCTCTCTCTCTCTCTCTCTCTCTCTCTCTCTCTCACTGTCTCAATCTCCCTCTGTTTCTTCCTCTCTGACTTTGTGTCGGTTTCTGTCTCTATATCTGCTCTGCCTCTCTGTCTCTCCTCTCTCTCTCTCTCTCTCTCTCTTTCTCTCTCTCTCTCTCTCTTCCTCTCTATCTCCTTCTCTCTCTCCCTCTCTCTCTAACTCTCTCTCTCTCTCTCTCTCTTTTTCTCTTTCTCTCTCCCTCTCCCTCTCCCTCTCTCTCTCTCTCTCTCTTTCTCTCTCTTTCTCTCTCTCTCTCTCTTTCTCTCTCTCTCTCTCTCTTTCTCTCTCTCTCTCTCTCTTCCTCTCTATCTCCTTCTCTCTCTCCCTCTCTCTCTAACTCTCTCTCTCTCTCTCTCTCTTTCTCTCTCTCTCTCTCTCTTTCTCTCTCTCTCAATCTCTCTCTCCTTCCACTGCCGTCTGCTGACCACCCACCCCCTCCCACTTAGGGCCCTTCGCGGCGTCTTTCAACTACCCCCCCCCCCTTCCATTTCTAGGTCAACCATTTAATCGTGTATGCCAGTCCTGTCGCATATCCACCACTGGCAATGCTCGAATCATTGATTACTACAAACCCAAACCAACTTCCTTCCTCCCTAGGTGCTCCTGCCAGCTGTGTTGACCGCTGTACATCCTTTTCAATCGGATATCGATTGCACCGAATTGCTTCTGCCAGCCGCCTCGGTTCATTGCCCATTTGCATAATGGAATCGTCTAACTACCGTCCGAAAACTCTAGAGTTTCCCGATTGTTTACTTTTGTTTCTACTTATGACGGTATTCTTACTTTTAAAATAACAAAACCCTTCTTTACCCAGACCCTCGCTATGTTTTAAAACTTCATTTGCCAAAAAAAAAACGCCAAAATCACAAATACGCGCCTTTTTGGCTTTCAAACTACGCTTTTTTTATTGGAAAACTGAGATTTTTTGGCTTTTCTCTTTGTTTCTATTTCTATTTGTCCTTTTTCTCTCTTTCTCTCTCGTCCTCTCTCTCTCTCTCTCTCTCTCTCTCTCTCTCTCTCTCAACATCCATTTTCCAGTAATGAACAGAGTTCTTTCATTGCCCCTTGAAAGAATTCGAGCCTACGAGGTGGCTCTAGCGCTTGTGGGCTTTCCCTCGAAGAAGAAGAGCTTCACCGCTGAGGAGCTGAATAAGAAGCATAGGTAAGAGAGAGAGAGAGAGAGAGAGAGAGAGAGAGAGAAAGAGAGAGATACAGAGAGGAAGACAGAGAAAGAGACATTTTTTAGGCTTCATTTCGACAGCCGCGATATCCCATACAAGCACTTTGGATACATCAGCTTGGAAGCATTCCTGAAGGAGATTCACCTTTTCTTCCGCTTCAACAAAGAGACACATGAATTCACAATCGTCAAGTTAGTTCTCTCTCTCTCTCCATCCTAATCACTGCAATTTCCAGATTCGGATACAGTGGCTATCCAAGGCAGTTCCACATTCCGCTCCACGACACCGGAATTCTAATTGACCTCTGATCAGAAGAGGAAGAGAAGAACGAGAACAACCTGGAACATTCAGTGAGCGGCCTAGAATGGGAAGAAACTAATGAAGAGGAACATGGTGGGTAAACCTTTGGTGACAGTTCTTGGCAGCCTAAGGCCGCTCAATGACAGCCAATTATAGCCAAAGACAATTTGCTGATTGCTGCTTTTTCAGACAACTTGGACCTTCCAGTGGGCGTTGAAGCATGGGAAGAGGCTAATGAAAACGGTAGGTTAAAGGTTGCGACAGATGCCGCTTTTAGTTAGTGGCAATTATTGGTAGCCTAAGGCTGCTCAATGAGGGCGAATAACAGCCTAATAGTAAGGCCGCTTAATGATAGTTTAATTAGTGATATAAGTAAATGATGTTTTGTTTTCAGACGGACGTTGATTCGACGGCCATCAGGACGGGTACTTCGCTGTTTTGCTCATTGACGGTTGAAGGAGGAGGCTTTAGATGGATTTCTGTTGAATGCAATAAAGTGTTGTCTTGACTTTAAGAAGAGAGAGAGAGAGAGAGAGAGAGAGAGAAAGAGAGACGCAGAGACTGGGAGATAGTTAGAGACGCAGAGATAGGAGATAGTTAAAGATGCAGACATTGTTATGACTGTGAGGTCACCGATCCACCACTCACAATGCCCAAAACACTGATTTCGCGCCCTTTCCTCTCTAGGTACTCCTGCCAGCCGAGACTATTGTCAGCTGTGTCGACCTGTGACTTTCATATGGGTATCGATTGCACCGATTTGCTTCTGCCAGCCGCCTCGGTTCATTGCCCATTTGCATAACGAAATCGCATCCCTACCTTCCAAAAGATATCGATTTGCCTGATTTTTTGATTTCTTACGATAAAATAGCTTTTACATATCATATCCAACTTTTGAACATTTGATAACCAAAATTTCACTCTCTCTCTCTCTCTCTCTCTCTCTCTCTCCCTCCCTTTCTCTCTCTATCCCTCCCTTTCTCTTTCTTTCTCTCTCTCTCTTAATATGCAGTTTTCAGCTATGTCTTACAGAGTTCTTTCATTGCACCTTGAAAAGGTGAGAGCCTACGAGGTGGCCCTAGCGCTTGTAGGCTTTCCGTCAAAGAAAAAGAGCTTCACGGCAGAGGAACTCAATGAAAAGCACAAGTAAGAGACGAGAGAGAGAGAGAGAGAGAGAGAGAGAGAGAGAGGAAGGAGAGAGATAGCGCAAGAGAGAGAGGTAGAGAGATAGAAAAGAGAGAAAGAGAGAGAGATGACCTAAGGTGGCTCAATCACACGTTCTTCTTTTAGGCTTCATTTCGAAGGCCACGATATCCCTTTTGAGGAATATTCCTACACCAGCCTGGAGGAATTTCTGGAGGACATACCTCTCTTATTCCGCTTCAATGCCGCCACTCAAAAATTCACAGTTGTCCAGTTATTTCCACTATACCACAATTACAAAAAATATTTCCAGATTCGCATACGAAGGCTATCCAAGGTACTTTCACATTCCGAGGTACCATGGGCACGATACGGGAGAGCTGGAGTGATAGTTGGAGAAAGGGACGATTTACCGGAAGGAGGTGAGTGAGCATTTCTAGGCGGGTAGGGCCGCTTGGAGGCAGTTACTGGTAACCTCAGGCCGTTCAATGAGAGGTAATGACAGCCTAAGGCCGCTTAATGATAGTTGCATTAGTGATACAAGCAGATGATGTTTTTTTTTCAGAGGGACGCTGATTCTACGGCTATCAGGACGGGTACTGCTCAATTTTGCTCATGGACGGTTGAAGGAGGTGGCTTTAGATGGATTTACATTTAGTTTAATAAAGTGTTGAATAATAAGATAGAAAAAAACTGATTTTTCAAACTTTTATATTCTCTAAACAACAACCAACAGAAACAAAGGAATTCGGGTGACTGTCATAGTGCAATATGCAAATCAGTGGGAGTTGTCTCCCCTGATTGTGGCAATTGCCCTAACTAAAACATGAGCAAACTGGGTCAAATTAGACAACGCCTTGTGGCTTTCTGTTGGAGAAATGATCAAACTTGACAACATCTGTGTTAAAACGTGGGCACGGGATGGCATGATCCAGGCCTCATTAGAATATTGGGCAAGGAGACGGGCGCATCAGCCATTCCTCCTCTTCTTGGCCGCGGTGGAGGCGTTCTTCTGATCCAGGAACGACTTCACGTGGGCGGAGACGGAGGCCAGTTCCTGCTCGGGCATGTTGGAGGCGAAGAAGCTGAAAATAGAGGGGGTTAGAGAGAGAGAGAGAGATGGTTAGAGTTAGAGAGAGAGAGAAGAGACGCAGATACAGGGAGATGGGTAGAGAGGCAGAGAAAAAGAGACCCACTTGAGGATATCTTTGACGACGGGGCTGCGGAAGTGGGAGGAGAGCTCGCGCGAATCGGCCGAATGGTCTGGAAAAGGGAGGGTTAGAGACGAAGAGGAGCTTTTTCGGGCCGGCCAGAGATGAAAATTAACGATGGGTCAGAAAATTAGCAGTGGAGCGCACCTTGGGACGGCGGATGGACGACGGAGCGGGACCTCTTCCTCGTCGCTTCAGACCTGGGGGTGGCTACATTCTTCTTCGACGCGGGAGGAACTGAAATGGAGGATTTTGTTAGAGAGAGAGAGAGAGAGAGAGAGAGAGAGAGAGAGAGAGAGAAAGGGGTAGTTAGAGACGCAGAGGAAGGTAGAAACAATGGTTGGAGACGCAGAGGAAGCTAGAACCCGGCGGTTAAAGACGCAGAAAAAGGCGGAAACCGATGGTTAGGGACGCAGAGTTCCTACCTCGAGCCGTGGGATTGACCGAGCGGCCTTTCTTTCTCGGAATCTCTCCTCCGGGGCTCTTTCCCCTCTTTTTCGCCGTCTTCTCCGCTTCAGGAGCCGCCGCTTTAGAAGTCCTTGGCATGGCCGCCTTGGCCTTGGCACTGGCGGGAGCTGAGGTCTTCGAGGCTCCATAAGTAGCGGAATTGGCTGAAATAAAGAAATTAGGATTCTGAGGGTAGAAACTGGGTTAGAGACGCAGAGGAAGGTAGAAACAAGGTTAGAGACGCAGAGAACAGCAGAAAAGGGTGGAGACGCAGAGAACAGCAGAAAAGAGTGGAGACGCAGAGAACAGCAGAAAAGGGTAGAGAAGCAGAGTTCCATACCGGGAGTCCTTCCCCTCTTCGTCGGCGTCTTCTCTCCTCCATTAGCTGTGGCCTTAGGCGTCCTTCCTCGGGTCTTCACCGTCGTGGCGGTGCTCTTCGCTGCCTGAGGCGTTCTTCCACGGCCCCTCGTGGCGCTCTGAGCGGGAATGGCGCGATCGACGTCTGAAAATTTGCATAATGCAAGTGAAAAGACAGATAAAAACGAACCTACGAACTTTCCATAGCGGTATCCGGCCCTGCCAGGTCTGATGGCGGTAGGGGCAGGCGTCTTGTTCGATGTAGAGGTGGTGGAAGCGGCGGTGGCTCCTGGAAAGGGAATATTTATCTCTGCGTCTCTAACCCAGTCTCCTCTTCCTCTGCGTCTCTAACTGTAATTGTCTATCCTCCTCTGTGTCTCTACCTATCTTTGTGCCTTCCTCTGCGTCTATAACTATCACTTTCTTCTTCTCTGCGTCTCTAACTACCAGTTTTTATATTTCTGCGTCTCTAACCATCACTTCCCTCTTCCTCTGCGTCTTTAACTTGTATCTTTCTCTGCATCTCTGCCTCTCGTTCTCCTATGCGTTTCGCTCTCACCTGAAGTCGTCCTAACGATGGACCTCCCTCCCCTCCTGACAGCGGCGACAGCCGTCTTCGGATTCGGAACTCCTCCCACCGTCTTTCCCCTCTTCCTCTGCGTCTCCTGTCCTTGGGAAACCGGGGTTCTACCACTTCCGGCAGAAATCGGCGTAGGACCTGAAAAGATATGATGAATTTAGCCTTTTTAACGCAAATTCTGGCGATTCGTGAGTATAAGTCCTTTTCTAAGCAAAGAAATGGAGATTGACCTTGGTCTACGGGTCCATCTTGCGAATTCCTGGGCTTCCAGTTCCAGTAGGGAAGGATGCGTCTGTTGGAGTCGATGGGATCAGCGGAGGGCTTGGACGCAGAGAGGTCTCTTCCACTTCGCAGAAGCATCGTCGATCCTGAAATTTAGAAGGTTAAGGAGAGAAACGAAGGAGAGCAGAGAAAGAGGGAAGAGACGGTTAGAGACGCAGAGAAAGAGGGAAGTGACGGTTAGAGACGCAGAGGAAGAGGGAAGCGATGGGTAGAGACGCAGAGGCAGCTAGAAACTGGGTTAGGGACGCAGAGAAAGAGGGAAACGATGGTTAGAGATGCAGAGAAAGGCAGAAGCTTGGTTAGAGACGCAGAGAAAGATCAAAGCGATTGTTAGAGACGCAGAGAAAGATCAAAGCGATTGTTAGAGACGCAGAGAAAGAGGGAAGTGATGGTTAGAGACGCAGAGGCTACCTAGCGCCTTCTCCTTCGTCCTGCTGTTTCCGGTCGAAAAGGAACTCCTCCTCGGCGGGGTCTCCAACGCGGGAGCCATGGGGGCGGCCTCGGTCACCATCTCCGCCACGGGGGCAGCCACCAGCGGCGCCTGGACGACTGGAGGAGCCTCCACTTGCGGAGGTTCTTCCGCGTTGCGATGGATCACTTGGGCGACACCTGAAAAAGCTCATGATTCTCTCCTTGCTTTTCCTCTCTCTCCTTACCTTCCGCCTCCACTCCTCCCTCAGCTCTATCCATTCCTTCTTCAGCCCTTCTCATCGGAGGAGCCTCCTCCCTCGTAGCAGATTGGTCTCTGCCGTGGGTGACTTGAGGACCTGAAAAGTACAAATTCAATGATTTGTTTAACCACTGCGTTTCTAACCCGGTTTCTACTATCCTCTGCGTCTCTAACCCAGTGCCTGCCTTCTTCTGCGCCTCTAATCATCGGTTCCTTCTTCCTCTGCGTATCTAACCGCCTGTTTTTCCGTTCTCTGCTTCTCTAATTATTTCTACATTTATCTGCATCTCTGACCCAGTTTCCATGGTTTTCTGCGTCTTTAACACAGCATATTCCTTCATATGCGTTTCTAACCCAGTCTGTTTCTTTCTCTACGTCCCTAACCTAGTGTCTCTCTTTCTCTGCGTCTCTAACCCAATTTATCCTGTTCTTTGCGTCTCTAACCCAGTTATGCCCTCTTCTGCATCTCTAACCACCTACTTTGCCTGTCCTCTTGTGAATCTAGCCATCAATTTCTTAAAAACAAAAAAAACACACACACATTCCTATGCGTCTCTAACCTTCCGTTGAAATCTTCCTCTGCGTCTATACCCTCCACCGTGAATCTTCCTCAGCGTCTCTAACCATCAGTTTCTATGACACTCTGCGTCTCTAACCTAGTTTCTCCAGTCTTCTGCGTCTCTAACCCCTCTCTCTTTCTCTCCTCTCACCCTGCGTCTCCTCCCTCTCCTTCTCCAATCCTCTCGGAGCGTCCTCCTGCTGCGTAGGCCTCTGCGCGTTGGCCGTGTTGATCCTCTGAGCCTCCTCCCTCTGCTGTCCCTGCATCACTTCAGATCCTCTCTCTTCGTCCGTCTCCGGGAGGCGACCTGAAAATCGATAATTTCAATGGAAAGTTGCAATTTGGCCGGCATTCCACAAGAAAATTAGAATATGACAAGGAACTGACTGACCTATCTGGGGATCCCTCGCGTTGGCGGCCTCTCCATTCCTCTCCCATCTCTGGCAATGCTCTTCGAATTGATGAACGGGGAAGAAGGACGGAGGCAGCGGCGTCGGAATGGAGCGGTGGAGAGAGCCTGGAAAAGGAAAATGAGAATCTGCGTCTCCAACGGAATCTTCCCCTGCGGCTCTAACCACCAATGTCTACCTTGTTCTGCGTCTCTACTCTGTTCCTTTCTATGCGTCTCTAACTTCCATCTTCTCCTGCTTCTCTAACCCAGCTTCTGACTTCCTCTGCGTCTCTAAGCATTATTTTCTAGTCTTCTGCCTTTGTAACACTCGTTGTCTACCTTTCTCTGCGTCTATACCCTCCACTTGCAATCTCCCTCTGCGTCTTTATCAACCAATACATCTCTTCTTCTCTCACATCGTCCGTGTGCCCGTGAAACCTACCAAAGTCCCTGCCACCCGGCTGTCCTATCGAATATCCACGTCTGGCAGGCGCTTTAACCACCGGAGAAGTCCTGCGGGGATTGATGTCCTCCAACTGCTCATCGACATTAGACATGGTGTCACCGGCGTAATGGCGAGGGTCCACTGAAATCTCCCCTTAAAATGCAAAGCGAAAGAAAAACTACCGTAATCTCCAGACTGATGGTTCCTGGCGGGACCTTCCCTGGGGCGGTTCATGGCGGCCAGAGTCTGTTGTAGTCGGAGGGCGGCCTGAGCCCGTCTGAAGCCGGCCATCTGCGCCTGCTGCTGGGCCCTGCTCTGGGGGAACACGGGGATCGGAGCAAAGGAAGCTAAAATGATCGATTAGCATATTAAAAGAGGATCGATTAGCATATGAGAGCGGAAAAAGATACCGTAAGGACGGGGGTAGTAGGTGGCGGCCATCTCCGGGAGAGTGGCCAACGGCGGGACGAAGTAGGGCACGACCGACCCGGTCACAAAGTCTGAAAAGAAGATGCAATATTCTAATTTAAAGAGGTCTAAGGCCTAAAAGCTTTAAAAATCACGTTTTAACCCAATTTCAAGTCAGAAACGAGAAAATTGAACGAACCGTAGTGCCACTGGGTGACCGTCTCCTCGATGGGCTCCTGCTTGACCGGATTCGGTTCCTCGTCCTCGAGGATTTCAATGTCGTCTGAAACAATGGAATTAGATCATTACATGCTTAAAAATAAAAATGGACAACTCATCCGCCCGATGTTTACAACCTGTCCGCCGTTTACACATGACGATTTATCCCTCAAAATGAATTTTATTGACATGAACCAAGAATTTTAACGAAAATTACTCAATTTGAAAAAAATGTTTTGAAAATACCCTTAGAAACATGAATTTTGGCACTTTTGCTTCAAATTTAAAATTATTCGAGTAATTATTATACTTTAAGTGAATATTAACATATTTTAAAGAACTTCCAGGTTAAAAATAGTAAAAAAAAATTAAATTTAAAAATACCGAATTTAAAATAAATTATTTAAATCGAACTTTTAACGAGTTCTCCATTTTCCAATTGGAATATAATCAGTAGCATTTGACCTATTTTCTGGTGAATTGCCACAAATTAATCAATAATTTAATTACCAGCCGGTTTGAATCGGATGGATGGCTGGTGGAAATGGCGACTTTCCGGGTGATTAGCATAATTTAAGCCGCTTTTTGGCGCAGATGGTAGCAGAAGGCCGCTTTTTGAGGGATCCGGTCCGGAAAAGCCTGCAAAAGTCCAAAACTAACCATCCTCGGCGGGATTCTCGAGCAGCACCATGTCGTCGTCTGGCGGCGGGGTCATATCGCGGCTGTCACCGGCACGGCCTAATTCAAATTTTCTGGAGGACTTCTGGACGAAAGTACCTGTCTCAACCATGTCCTCGGTCTGATCTCCTCCGAGAGGGGCCTCATCACGGGGCTCTCCGACGGGAGGAAGCGAATCGCGGTGTTCGGAGATGGCTGGAGTGATGGCAGGGCCTGAATTGAGGAAATTAGTTAAATCTGAATTAATTTTTTTTAAATTTTTTAAAATAATAATTTTAAAAAAACTTTTTAACAATATTCATTTTTTTAAATTTTGGTCGTTTTTTTTTCAAAAAAAAAAAAAAAAAAAAAAAAAAAAATTTGACACTATTTTTTAACGTTACTATTATTATATTTAATGGGAATATATGCATTTAAACCTTTAAATTTTACAAAAGTGTAAAATAAAATATTTTAATTGTATGCATTATTATATAACTTTTTTAGGAACCATTATAATTTACGGACCGCAAAATTCCTAAAGGCCTGTATAATTCATAACGATCCATATTTTTTTTTATAAATAAAAAACATTTTCTATAACATTTTTTTAGACAAATTTTAGTCTAAAAATATTGAACTATTTTTTTTCTAATGTTTATATTATTTTATTTACCTGGAAAATATGCAATTGGAAAACCCTTGTTATAAATACAAAATTTACAAAAGTTTAAAAAATGTAATATAAACCTTTTTCTAAAAAGGACTTTTTTAAATCTATAATTGTTTTAAATGTTTTACCTTCCTGAACGTCGTGGCGGGAAGGCGAGCGGGGAGACGGAGTGATTTGAATGTTGGCGCTCTCTTCCACAACATCAGGAGCCTCAAATTTGGTCCTTGAGGTTTCGGGAGGGTCGACTTGTACTCCGATCGCTGAAAAAATATTGGGTTAAATTTCATTTTTTTTAAATTAAAATTAATATTAAAGTAAATTATAAAAACAAAAATAAAGTTAAAATTTTAAATTTTAAAAAAATAAATAAAACTAACAGGCTCCGATGACCTCCGGGTCCTCGCGGCTAGCGATACGGCGAGACCTGGCCATCAACGCAAGGAATTTCAACTCTAAAATTCAAATTAGACTAATACATAAAAATAAAAAATACCCTCGACTCGGTCCTTGTTGTCAGTGACGACCTCTTCGAATTTGACGGCCGCGTAGATGCCGTTGGCCTTGTTGTTGATGTATTCTGGAAGTAGATAATGAAGTTCATTTGAATATAGGGTCTTCAAGTTGCTTAATTCAATTTGAATATAGCCATTTGAAGCAAAGAAAATGAATCCTTACCGGGCTGGTCGATTTCGATGACTTCCACCTTCCTCAACACTTGCACATCGTTTTCGACGACGTTGGGAGGAGCTGAAAGTAGCAATGTGAATATTGGGCAGGAAAGTGGGATTTATAGAATTTATTCCTAATTCGCTTATTCAAAAAGCGGCCTGAGGCTGCCGCCTGCTTTAAAAAGCGGCTCAATTAATGCTAATTACCCGAAAAGTCGCTATTTCCACCAGCCAACCAATTTAAAGCGGCTGGTAATTCAATTATTGATTAATTAGTGGCAATTGACCAGAAATAAGGTCGAATGTCACTGATTATACTCAAATTAGAACCCTTCCAAAAACAAAATAATTAAAAAAAATTAAATCAATTAGTTTCAAAATATTGTTAAAATTAAATCACATTTTCATCACAAAAGTTGTCTGGAAAATCAGAATTTCACGATTTTATTTAAAAAAAAATTTAAACCTAGAATTTCGTTAAAATGTAGGAATCATTACACTTAATATAGACAAATAACTCATAAATTTAAAGATAAAGCGCCAAAATTCATATTTTAGTTATTTTTCAATCAATAAATTAGGGAATTCAAATTAACCTAAAAGACAAAAAAATCGATTTTGAGGGAAAACCGTCCGGTGTAAACAGCGGACAGGCTTGTAAACATAAGGCGATTCCCTAAAGCTAGGGGCCTAAGCAAAGAAAAAGCTACCTTCGGTGGCGTTTGGAGCCGGCGGGGTGGCCATTTGGTCCCTCTGACAGTGGGATTCGATCTGATCCACGGCGATGGCGACAGAAGCCTCCAGTGGCTGTCCATTGCACTCGATAACGTTCTCCTCGGCTTCAGGAGCCCCCATCTCCACGTTGTTTTCGTGTTCGACGGCGGGGTCGTTGACTTCGGGGGCGTCTAAAATGCTGATTTTAGTCAGATCAAGCGGCCTATGGTTGCCGAAAAGCGGCTTTTAATTGCAAATGATGGTAAGCGACCTAAGGTTGCCAAAAAGCGGCCTCTCGTACCTATGGTGCAGAGGTCGAGGTCTTGAGCTCCATTCTGCTCCTCCTCCTGGACATCGATGTTGCGGACGAGGGTTCCATCGGCGAGATGATATTCGTCGTCGGGCAGGGCTTCGTACTCCTCTTCTTCGTCTTCCTCCTCCTCAAGGTCATCGGCATCTGGCAGAGCTAAAAAGACCGATTTTCCAATCAAAACTTGATTTCTTACCCATTTGTTCATCAGGCGGCGGTCCAAAGAGCACTGGAATGCCATGGGGATCTCCTCCTCCATCCAGCTGCTGTTGGATCTGGACTGGCTCGTGGTGCTGCACGCCTAAAGTAGATTAATTAGCCGGAGAAAAGAGACAACTCGTTCGCCTGATGTTTACAAATAATATTGAAAAAAGTTAAATATGAATAGTGGTACTTATAGATTCAAATATATGAGTCAATATTTGTGAATAATGAATTCACGCTAAGTCTTCACCACCGAGCGGTCGGGTCCTCATTCTCTCCGCCGACTAGCTGAATCCGGTCCCAGAACCTCGTCAAGGAGGGACCGTCATCGACACAACTCCCTGTTGCTGTGAGGAATCGACTACCGAAGCGCTTTCGATCAACGTCTGCCTACACAAGAAGCACTGGGATCCGCCGGCGAGAGCAACACCACCCGCTCAAGATCTCTACGGATCCAGCCGTGATTCGGAATAAATATTTGTATTTGTGAATATTAATACATTTAAAAAAATTCCAGGTTTACAATGTTTAAATTAACATCGAAAAATGATGAACTTCAAGAGAACAATTTGTAGTGAAAATATTATATAAATTTAAAAATAATTCAAAAACTACGATTTAAAAATAAATTCTATAAATTCCACTTTCAACTTAAGACACGTTGTTCATATCTTAATTGGAATATAATCAATGGCAGTTGACTCATTTTCTGGTCAATTGCCACTAATTAATCAATAATTGAACTTCCAGCCGCTTTAAATCGACTGGGTGGTGGAAATAGCGACTTTTCGGGTGATTAGCATAATTTAAGCCGCTTTTGATAGAGATGGCAGCATAAGGCCGCTTTTTTTTAAAAGCACAGGACTTTAGACCTTTAAATCATGAGTTTTAAACCTTTAAATCACGTTTTAGACCCTTAAATAATCAAATTCTTACCCTCTCCCACTCGACGTCCTTGTGCCAGGAAACTCTCCCTGATCTCCTTGTACTTGTCGTTGGCTACGGGTCCTTTGATGAATTTCGGCTTGCTTCTACAGTTCTAGAAATAAAAATAAAAGAAAAAACCAATAGAAAATTACCTTAATCTGGTCCACGACTTTCAGGAGAGGGGTCTCCAGCTCATCCGCACTGCCAGTGTAGCCGGCCTTCTTCAGTGCATTCCAGACTGAAGGCAACAAGTCCTTCTGAAATGGGGTTATTTAGAGAAAATAGGCAATAAATTATGATTTAAATTTATCTTTAGTAAAAAAAACAAACCGCAGCGCCGGGGTCGAAGACCCATAGGTTGCAGTGGATCCAATCGAGGCAGATCAGCTTCTGATCATCGGTAAGGTTAGGTTTCATCGTTAACTACTGAAAATTCGAATTTTTAGAAATTATGGATTAATGAAATACATAATTTTGTTAATTAAATCAGCAAAAATTGAATAAATAAGCATAAAGTCAATGAAAAATGAAAGTGACGAAATTGCATCACGACGCAGTGCCAAAATGAGCACGGACAAATGCAAGCGGTGCACGGAATTTGCGTCCGATTCAGGGCATTCGTTTCCAGACCTAAAACACAGTCCTTTAGTAAAAGCTACAGTACACCCCGTTTCCTGCTCTCGTTTAAATTTTTGTATTTTAAAATTTTATTTCTAATATTTATTTGTCATTTTAAGGTGAAATGTATTTTACAAAAATAATTAAACAGTTTAAAACTTCGAATTTATTAGATGTTCTAAAGTGTTTGGGTCCCGCAGCGATCTTGTTATTCCAGAAAGAGCTACAGTACTTCTTTAATAAAATTTCGTTATCCATTCCGTTTTGATTTTAAAAATTCGGTTTTTAGTGTATTTTCATGTGTTTCTTTGTATTTTTTTAGTTTGAAAATTGATATCGATTGTTTTTGCCGTTCAATTAATTGATTTACATGTTCGGTATCATTCTGCTCGTGCTGAAGTCGGGAATTTTAATTAAATGCCTATTTTCAGATCACATGCAATCTTGTGCGGCCGTGGTCGTGTCCGTCTCCCGTCAGGGAACGGCCTCCACCGGCTTTCAAGATAGAAGTGAGCACAGCGCCCTTGAAGGCCCCGATAGTGAGTTTTTAACATTTTCGCTTATAGTTTTACTTTGTAAATCTTGTAAACTACGGTATTTTGTAATTCAACTAATTTTAAATGTTAAATTTGCATTTTACAAGATAAAAATTTATTTTCAGTGGGTACCAGGCATCTCTACAACCGAGAGCTCGGCCTCATCAGTTATAACAACAGGGAGGAGATAATCGGGTCCTGGCACGAAGTGGATTACTTTTGGCGAGATGACGACGGATTCGTAAGTGTTTCTTTTATTTTTGGAGGCGAAAAGTGAAGATTTTGCTATTAAATCTTCAAAATTCGAGAAAAATTGAGTATTTTCAGGGAAACGGAATCCCGAACACTGGAGCGTGCGCCGGAGAGCTCACGAGGACACTGCCGCAACCCAAGTGCCAGACGGAGGGAATAGTCATCGACGGCAATGTCTTCCACTATTTCAAAGGTCTGGAGCCTGTATTTGAAGGTCTAAAATTGATTATTTAAAGAGAAGGGTCTAAAATCTGTGATTTGAAGGTCTAAAATATATTGTTTGAAGGGTTCGCATTTATTGGTCTAAAACGTTTTTTAAAGGTCTAAATTCAATTATTTAAAGGTCATAATTTAATTATTTAAAGGTCTAAAAGTTGTGATTTAACGATCGATCTCACGCTTGCGGTCTAAAGGTCTAAAACCTTTGATTTAAAGGTCCGAAACCGATGATATAAAGGTCGAAAACTGATTATTCAAAGGTCTAAGCCGACGGTTTAAAGGTCTAAATCCTGTCATTTAAAGGTCTGAAATCTACTCTTGCCGCTGCCGCCGATCTCGTACGCGTTTGAAACGCGCGGCGCTACCAGTCAGACAAACAGAGTTTTCTGCGTCTTTTCAGGCGGGAACTTTGAAAATTCAAAGGTGACGGCCAAAAAATGGATAAACTGATGGATTGGAGGGCGCGTAAACAGCGTGCACGTAGTTCGTTAAAATGGTGGTTATCCACATTTGCATATTGCCTGGAATGGCCAAAAATGGAATTTCAGCTGCAAATTTCTTCAAAACGACGCATTTAAACCCCACACTATTATATATTTTCTTGAATAATTTTTCAAGCTTTTTAATATGAGGTAAAGTCATAAAGGATCCCATTATTGTCTGAAACGGGATTTTAAGGTTGAAAAATTAGGATTTCATCTAAAACTTGTAATTTAAAGGTCTAACCGATGATTTAAAAGTTTAAAACCCGAGTTAATAATGCCAGTGATCTATTGTTTCTATTGTTTAAAGGTCTAAAATTAAAGGACTATTTCCAGGCATCGCTATCTCCCTGGACGTCGAGAAGAACTACATGTTGCTCTGGCACGATTACCTCGGGCTGATCGTTCACTTTGGCGACGATCTCAATAGCGTAAGCCTTTCTTCCTAGCCCTTTAGGACCCCCTTTCTTTCCAGAAGTTCGAGCCCCTCCAGCCCTTCAAGGTCAAGTGCCAGCCGTGTGTCGAGCACAGGTTCTTCGGCTTCCACGCCGTCCACGTCAGCCCCGCCGCCAGGATCCGTCTGAAGTACCTCTTCTTCTCCACAAACGCCGAGGTTCGTTGCAGTATTCTAATGACTTCGTGTCTTTCCCAGTATTCTAATTCTAATTGGAATGTTCAGGTCAAGCGATACGACGATTACCTGGTCGCCAAGTGCGACAACAACCACCGAGTGATCCTACTGGACAAAAAGAGGGCTCTCGTTCCCACCAGTGGAGTCTACGCCGTAGGAGTAAGTGGAGACACGAATATTGCCCTAAAATTCTAAAATTCAAAAAAAACCTAAAATTCTGCAGACGCATTTGACCTATTTTCTGGTCAATTTCCACTAATTAATCAATAATCGAAATACCCGCCGCTTTAAATCGTCTGGCTGGTGGAAATAGCGACTTTTGGACTGATTAGCATAATTTAAGCCGCTTTTCGAAGGAGGTGGTAGCCTCAGGCCGCTTTTAATCTAATTTGAAACTAATTTGAATTCTTTCAGGCTAAGATCAATATCGCCTACTACCGCATTCAAACCATCTGGGGTCCCATCTACGTCTCCGGATTCGTTTCTCAGGACAATTACTACGACGAGTACTTTGTAAGCTCTCTCTCTCTCTCTCTCTCTCTTTCTCTCTCTCTCTCTCTCTCTCTCTCTCTCTCTCTCTCTTTCTCTCTCTCTCTCTTTCTCTCTATCTATCTCTCTCTCTCTCTCTCTCTCTCTCTCTCTCTCTCTTCTCATTTGAATCTTGCCTTTTAGGCAGAACTCGCCAGGAACCGCACCATGACGGAGTACATGCACGACGGCTTCCTTTCGGGAACATCGAATGGAGCCATGTTCAGCCCCGCCGCTCTGAAGGCCTTCTGCCAGCAGCACCTCAACTGCTGGAATGTGGACCAGATCGACCTCTGCTGGTACACCAACCGCTTCATCCCTGATAACGCCAACTCCAGTGGGTTCTTTCCCTGAATTCCGATTAGTTAGGGGACAACTCGCCCACTAAAAAGCGGCTTAAATTATGCTAATCACCCCAAAAGCCGCTATTTCCATCATATTTTAGCATTTAAAAAAATATTATTTTTCAAATTAGAGTATTTTCGTTAAAAATGGATTTAACCAAGAAATGGGGGGATTCTAATTATTTGACAAGTCAATAAATATATTTTGATGGACGTTCGTTCGGTGTAAACAGCGGACAGGGTGTAAACATCGGGCGGACGAGTTGTCCCTTTTCCGTCTGAGGGTTCGAAGGTTCATTTTTATTTGTTTGATTTCAGTCGGAGGATTGAGTGTCAGGGCGCAGGAGGTCGTTCCACAGGAGGAATTGGGGGAGATCCACCAGCAGAGGGACGACGATTTCAGAGAGCTCGTGTTTCTCCCGGAATCGGGTCAGTTTTTCAGGTTTTTGTGAATGAAGGAAGGTAATTAAAAGCCGCTTTTTCGGCAACCAAAGGCCGCTTGATCTTCTTTTGGCGATTAGAAGCCGCTTTTTGCATCCAAATGAATATTAAATGTCTATTTTCAGTTGACGAGTCGCAGGAGGTGCCCCACGAGGAGCACATTCGACAGGAAGAGACGATCGAAGCGGTGGAGGAACAGGCCGTCGACAGCAACAATTACTGCGAGGCCGAGGAAAACGCCGGCGTCGAAGGGGAGGCTTTCGAGGAGGAGGACGAAGACCTCGGAATGGACGTGGATATAGATCTGACAAATGGAGACATGGGCGATGTACGTTTCCCTCCCAATATTCTAATTAGGCTACCATCTCTAAAGCCTCCAAAAACAAATTAGCAAAATGTGGGAAAATGGCCAAAGGAAATCCGTCTGCCTGATGTTTACAACTTGTCCGCTGTTTTCACCTCGATTTATCCATCAATATCAATTTTATTGACTTTTCAGATAATTAGAATGCCTTAATTTCTTGTTTGGCCCAGTTTTAGGCAAAAATAGGTTAATTTGGAGAAAATTAGAGAAAATAGCTAAAATATGAATTTTGCCACTTATAGCTTCAAATTTATGAGGGATTCTATTTTATTGCTAAATTTTAAGGAAATTCCAGGGTTAAAATTGTTTTTAAATGAAATCGTAAAATTCTGATTTTCAAGACAACGATTTGGGATGAAAATGTGATTTAAATTCAACAACAATAGGAAAATATGAAAATAACGGACTTAAAAATGCTATAAATTCTTATATTCAAATTTAAGGTAAATTTATATGTTTTCATCAGAAATCATTGTCTTCAAATTCCGAATTTTACTTTAAAATTCAAATTTCCCTTTTTTATTATTCATTAAATTAAATAATTTTGTTAAAACTCGGTTAAACAGGAAATTTACGAATTCTAATTATCTGACAGGTCAATAAAATTCATTTTGAGGGGATAAATACGGTGTAAACAGCGGTCAGGTTGTAAACATCAGGCAGACGAGTTGTTATTAATTTAAGTGTGCTAAATTCTTATTTTTAGGAGTCCCTCGAGAACTACGACGATTGCGATGAGGAGCCGGTCTCCCCCGTGAACGACAATCAGAGCGACGACGAGGACTATCCGGGTTTTTCGCAGAGGCATAGAGATCCTCGCGGATTCGGTTATCCGAATGACAAAGGTCTCTCTCTCTCTCTCTCTCTCTCTCTCTCTCTCTCTCTCTCTCTCTCTCTCTCTCTCTCTCTCTCTCTCTCTCTCTCTCTCTCTCTCTCTCTCTCTCTAACCCGCCCATTTTCAGTCGCCGAACAGCAGGCGGCCTACGACGCGATGATCGAAGCCCAGAAAAAGGAGGATGAGGCCACGATCGCCACCTGGAAGCGCAACCATTGCATTGTAATTTACACCCGATTCCTCCGCAATATTCCTAATTCCAGGCCAAATTCAAGATCTTCGATGTCCTCTCGCCCGAGCAGATGGCCGGTACGCTCAACAAGGGAATATCCAAGATGAAGGAGGTCACCCAGCGCGGATTCGTCACCGAGCCCTTGAAGGCTCGTCCGTTGGTAAGACTCAAGGGACAACTCGTCGGCCCGATGTTTACAACCTGATGTCTACATCGATCAATTTATCTCTGAAATTCCATTTTTTTTAAATTGTCAGATAGTTAGAATTCCTCAATTTCTTGTTTAACCATGTTTTAACGAAAATTACTCCAATTTGAAGAAGAATATTAAAAATTGCTAAAACATTAATTTCTGGCACTTTTTGCTGAAAATTTATGATTAATTGTTCTATTTTAAGTGTAATAAATTTTAAGGAAATTGAAAAATGGGTGAAATTCGCATTTTGGCCCTTACTGCTAAAAATTTAGTTATTGTTCTATTTTAAATATAAATATCAATGCATTTAAAAAAAATTCTAGGTTTAAATTGTTATAAAATAAAATCGTAAAATTCTGCTTTTCAAGACAATGATTATCGATGAAAATGTGATTTAAATTCAAAAATAACTGACTTTAAAAATAAGTTATTTAAATCGAACTTTCAACTTGTTGTAAATTTGCTAATTAGAATATAATCATTGGCTGATTAGCGTAATTTAAGCCGCTTTTTGATGGAGGTGGTAGCCTCAGGCCGCTTTGTGACTCTCTGACGTTATCGTTTCAGCCGCCGCTCGTCAAGAGGGTCCCCTTTGTGCCTTTCCATCTCCGTGGCCCGCAGGGAGGAGCCCCCGGACCGTCCACCTTCACTCAGCCGATGACTCCTCCTCTCGCCTCTTCTGGTAAATGATCTCTCTCTCTCTCTCTCTCTCTCTCTCTCTCTCTCTCTCGTTCCCGTAAAATTCTAATTTCTTTCAGACACCCACGCGATGTTGTCGACTGCCTCTACTGCCTCTCAGCAGAAGCCCCTCGGATTCGGAGCCCCGATCCCCAGCTGCTTTCTTCCTCAGGGAGGAGGCTTCCCTCGTCCGTCTTCTGGTGAGTCTCTCTCTTTCTCTCTCTCTCTCTCTCTCTCTCTCTCTCTCTCTCTCTGTCTCTCTCTTTCTCTCTATTCTCCTTATCCTAATTTGTTTCAGTTATCCATCAGAGCACTGCGCCCGTCACTTCCGGCCCGGAGTCTCCTCTCGATCAGCTTCTGGGCTTCAGCCCTTCCGGTAGGGATCCTGTCTATGTTCTCTCTCTTTCTGTGACCTCTAACATACTGGATCTGCGTCTCTAACCTCGCATTTCCAAAGGATCTGCCAGTTCTGCGTCTCTAACCGACTACCATTGTCTGCATCTCTGACTATTTCCCTGTTTCTGCGTTTCTAACCACATTTCTACAGATATCCACCACAGCGCTCTGCCCGCCACTTCCCCGCAACTGCTTCCGTCCCCTCCGCTGGGATTCCGCCCGTCTGCTGGTGATCTGCGTCTTTAGCCGACTTTCACTCTCTGCGTCTCTTTTTCTCTTCTTGTTTCTGCGTCTCTGTCTAGGTTGCTCATATCTGTATCTCTATGTCTACCTCTTTATCCATCTAATCCTTATTTGTTTCAGAAGTCCACCCGAGGAATCTGTCCACCACTTCCGCCCCGGAACCGACTCCTCAGCCGACCGGTTTCCGTCCGTCTCCTGGTAAGTCTCTCTCTCTCTCTCTCTCTCTCTCTCTCTCTCTCTCTTTCTCTCTCTTTCTCTCTCTCTCTCTCTCTCTCTCTCTCTCTGCGTCTCTAACATCTTCATCTCTCTCTCTCCATCTAATCCTCTTTTCTTTCAGTGATTCCCCAGAGGGCTCATTCTGTCGCCTCTCCGCCGGAACCGTCTCCTCTCCCTCAGCTTCCGCCTCAGCAGGGATTCCGCCCGTCTCCTGGTGAGCGATGTCTGCGTCTCTGCCTGTATCTGCTTCTCTAGCCGGATGTCTATGTCTGTCTATCTGTCTCTCTCTCTCTTCGTATCCTAATTCTTATTTCTTTCAGATGTTCACCCGAGGACTCAGACTGTCGCTTTTGTGCACGAGCCGCACCCTCTCCCTCAGTCGCAGGGCTTCCGCCCCTCTGCTGGTAAGGGCCTCTCTCTCTCCCTTCGCTCTCCCTCATCACCATTTCTTCAGATGCTCACCTGAGCGCTCCGACCGCCACTTCGCCGCCTCTTCCTCTCCTTCATCCGCAGGGCTTCCGTCCTGGTGAGCAGACTTTGTATCTGCGTCTTTAACCGTCTCCCTGCGTCTATCTGTGAATCTGCGTCCCTAACCGGCTATCTGCTTGTTTCTGCGTCTCTAACATCTAACCGTCCTCCTATGTCTACGTCATCACCTGAGTGCCACTGTCTGCATCTCTAACTCTGCTTGTGTCTGCGGCTCTAACCAAGAGCCTGCTCTCTCTCTCTCTGTCTCTAATGCATCTAATCACCATTTCTTTAGATGTCTACCCGGTCTCTTCGTCCGCTATTCCTCTCCTTCATCCTCAGGGCTTCCGTCCGTCTCCTGCTGGTAAGTCTCTCTCTCTCTCTCTCTCTCTCTCTCTCTCTCTCTCTCTCTCTCTCCCTCTCCCTCTCCCTCTCCCTCTCCCTCTCCCTCTCCCTCCCTCCCTCCCTCCCTCCCTCCCTCCCTCCCTCCTATTCATTCCTTATCCCAATTTCAGATGTCCACCCAAGGATCGCCACTTCGCCTCCGCAGCCGGCTCCTCTTCTTCAGGCGCGTGGCTTTGGCCCCTCTTCTGGTAAAGGATCCTCTCTTTCTCTAACTGAATGATTGTATCGTATCTGCGTCTCTAACCGGTAGGATCTCCGTCTCTAGACGACTCTCTATGTCTGATTCTATCGATTTGTATCTGCGTCTCTAACCATATATATCCTTATTAATTCAGATATCCACCCGAGTTCTGTGGCCGCCACTTCCGCCCCGGAACCGCATCACCGTATCCTTACTGCTCGCGGCGTCTCTCTCTCTCTTTCTCACTAGGCTGTGCCTCTGCGTCTCTGACCTTTAACTTTTTGCCGATATCTGCATCTCTGACTATATATTTGTATCTGCGTCTCTTATCTGACGTCTTCTCGCTCTTGTCTATCCCTAATTCTCATTTATTTCAGATCTCCACCCGAAGGCTCTCTCCCCTCCGGAGCCGACTCCTCTTCAGCCGACTGGTTTCCGTCCTTCTCCTGGTGGGTGATTCTCTGCGTCTCTACCCATCTTCTTGTCTCTGCGTCTCTAACCATCTTACTGTCTCTGCGTCTCTACCCATCTTCCTGTCTCTGCGTCTCTAACCATCTTCCTGTCTCTGTCTCTGTCTCTCTTTCTCTTCGTCTGACCTTCATTTCTTTCAGTGATTCCCCAGAGTGTTCAGTCCCTCGCTTCGCCGCCGAATCCGGCTCCTCTGCCTCAGTCTCAGGGATTCCGTCCGTCTCCTGGTGGGTGATTCTCTGCGTCCCTACCCATCTTCCTGTCTCTGCGTTTCTAACCATCTAGTCTCTCTCTCCATCTAATCTTTTTTCTTTCAGTGATTCCCCAGAGTGTTCAGTCCCTCGCTTCGCCGCCGAATCCGGCTCCTCTGCCTCAGCCACAGGGATTCCGTCCGTTTCCTGGTAAGTCTCTCTCTCTCTCTCTCTCTCTCTCTCTCTCTCTCTCTCTCTCTCTCTCTCTCTCTAAACCTAATTTCTTTTAGGAATTCTCCCGAGGGCTCCTACCGCCGGTCCCGCCTACCAGGCCCAGCCCCTGGGCATGGGAGCGCCCATCCCCAGCGGTCTTCTGAGGTCTCCGCCGAGCCCCGTCGTCGTCCAGCAGCACCCGGCTGATCCCACTCCCGTTCGCAGGATTCAGATCGTAAGTGTTTGTAGTTTAATCAAATTCTACCCGTATCGATTGATTTGAGGAGATTATTGATTGTTTTGGGGTTTACCTCAATTATCGATTGAAAAACTACCTCAATTATCGATTGAAAATTGCTAATTTCAGGTCCCCAGGCCCTCCAATTCGACTACCAGTGAGAGTGAAGGCAGCCAGAGCAGGCCGCCTCGTGCCATGGCCCCGGTTCAGCGCCGCCCCCTGTGTAAGTTTCCGTCCTAATTGAATCGGTCTACAGTCCTCAAAAGCTGAAATTTGAATTTTGCGGTGCATAAGCTAATCACCCCAAAAGTCGCCATATGGACAACTGCCCGAATTTGAAAGCTGAATTCATTTTTTAAAATTTTTATCGATTTTTTGGTAGTATTTTTACATTATTTTTTTTCTGGAAAATCAAATTTTTACGAATTTTTTTTTAAATAATTTAAACCTGGATTTTCTTTAACCTGAATTAATATTTACACGTAAACAAAATTATGAGTCATGAATTTCCAGAAATAAGTTACAAAATTAATATTTCACCTAGACAATTGTCTAAATTTTAGAGTCTAAAAATCCAAAATTTTGAATTTTACCGTAATATTCCAATAATATCTCTATTTTCAGACCTTCCGGAGACGCTGCCGACCGAGACCAGCTCGACCGACTACCTGGCTCGCGTGCTGGCCGAGATCGACACGGAAGAGTCGAGGACCACCCGTCTGATCCTCCTCCAGATCCTCACCAATGACGTCATCCAGAGGGTCATCCAGTCCTACTTCCCCGCCCTCGAGGCTGTCCTCGAGAAGATGTTCACCCACCCGCGCGAAGTCTCCCTGCCCTCCCTCAATCCCCTCACCGACGAGAGGGTAAGCTTTCTTGAATTCTAATTTCAGTCTTTTCATCCTCTTGGATGCTAAAGGAGGGGAAGGACCGCGTAAAATTAATTTTTCTGATTTTGCGATTAAAGCCTAGATCTCATTCCTAGGATTCCGAAAAATACCTCTTTTACACATTTTGGATAAAAATGAATAGATTTTAGAGCGCTTGAAATGTTGGGAAATGGTCATTTAAATTGCCGCCAACTCTGCGTCTCCCCATTTCCCACACTCTCTCGCCCACTCTGGCCGTGTTTCCGTGCGGCAAACGCGCAAAACGGCCGTGGAAACGCGCCCCTTTTGCAGTCGAAATCTTATAAAAGGGGCATGTTTCAGAATCGTGGAAACGATATCTATTCGATGAAAATTGTAAAGATACTTTGAAAAATCAATTTTACGAGGTCCTTCCCCTTTAATTAACTTTATTGGCATGATTTCCCCTCCCCGGATTCTAATTAACTTTAAATTTCAGAAGGAGAGCACGAACGACGCGAGGCTCGACAGGATCATGATGGAGGGAATAGTCTACGACCTCATTAAGACCAAGTCTCAGCCCCTGTGGGCCAGTGTGGTGGCGGAGCTGCCCTTCGTCAACGACCACTGATGATCCGCACGGCTGCCTTATTCCAATGAGCATCGTTACCCACTTATCAAGCTGTTGTCTGTAGTTTCGAAACGATGCTGCAATAAATCTTCGTCATCAGTTTTGTTTTTTCGGCAATGATTTTAGGCCAACATTGGAACTTCTTAGGATCATCGAAGAATCTGATTTCCTTCAATTCTTCTAATTTTGATATCTCCGCTTGTATTCTAGTTGAAAGTAGCAGCCGTCGATATAAATTAGAATATTACCCGAGTAAAATACTAACCGATCGACCAGGGTTCGATCCCAGTCGGTGCCTTTCTGCTTTTTGACAATTAAAAGACGGTTAGAGACGCAGAGGATGATGACAGAAATTGATGGTTAGAGACGCAGAGAAAGAGACAGTGGGTAGAGACGCAGAGAAAGAGACAGTGGGTAGAGACGCAGAGAAAGGCAGACCTTCGTGGTTAGAGACGCAGAGGAAGGTAGAAAATTGAGGTCAGAACCCAAGAGAACGAGACATTGGGTAGAGAAGCAGAGCAGGATGGACACTCGGTAGAGACGCAGATAAGAGAAAAGCTGGGTTAGAGACGCAGAGGGAGGAAGAACCAGGGTTAGAGACGCAGAGGAAGGAAGACCTTTATGGTTAGACGCAGAGAAATAGAGAACACCTATTCAGATTCTCGGAGGAAGTTAAAAAATGGAGGCCAGGGACGCAGAGTGCGATAACTTTTCGCGCTTTTGGGGCACTTTCAGTCTCGTATGCTAATGTAATTATTTCGAAATTAAAAATACTAGCCAATATTCAAATAAAAGCCAATTCTAGTGGCAGAAGGGGTTTTCTGTTTAAAAAAAGAAGCTCCTGGGTCAATAAAGTCCAAAAAAGCGGTTCTTTCATGAAAAAGCTAAAGGCTTTTCCGTTTTTGTAAATATTTCATTCTTAGAAGGTTCTAGGAGAAGCAGAAGATCCGGCAATATCAAGAAGAAATCGATTGTTCTAATCGAAGTTGATTGTGAAAGTTCCCAAGTGTTACTCCAGAAGACAAGAAGTTTCCAAGACGAAGTTCAGAAGACAGTTCCCCCAGTGAATCCCCCACAAACAAAACAAAGTAATAAATAATGGATTCATATGTAACTGTACAATCGGTATGTAACTGTACAAATTCCACAACAAACGAGGCTAGTACTCGGCTCCGTCGTCGTCTCCGTCGAGGGTCTCTCCCGAGTCGGCGCCGACCTCTTCGTAGTCCTTCTCCAAAGCGGCCATGTCCTCGCGGGCCTCGGTGAACTCGCCCTCCTCCATTCTGAAATTTGAATATTAGTAAAAGAAAGTAGATTGAGAAGTCATCAGAAGTAGAAACAGAAGAAAACTCACCCCTCTCCGACGTACCAGTGCACGAAGGCACGCTTTCCGTACATGAGGTCGAATTTGTAGTCCAAACGGCCCCAGGCCTCGGCGATGGCGGTGGTGTTGCTCAGCATGCAGGCCGAGCGGGGGACCTTGGCGAAGTCGCTTCCGGCGACGGACATCTGGGCCTGGTTGTTGATTCCGACCTAAAAATGAGGAATTAGATTTTTTTAAACTATAGAAGGCACCTTGAATCCGGTGGGACACCAGTCGACGAACTGCACACTCTTCTTGGTCTTGATGAGGGAGATGGCCTGGTTGACGTCCTTGGGCACTACGTCTCCGCGGTAGAGCAGGCACACCGACATGTACTTGCCGTTCCTGGGATCGCACTTGACGAGCTGGTTCCCCGGCTCGAAGCACATGTTGGTGATGTCGGACACCGAGAGGGACTCGTGGTAGGCCTAAATCAGGCTATTAGTTAGGAAAAAGGGATCAAAGTACCTTGGCGGAGGAGATGATCGGGGCCATCGTGGTGAGCGGGAAGTGGACCCTCGGGTAGGGGACGAGGTTCGTCTGGAATTCGTTCAAGTCCACGTTGAGGGCTCCCTCGAAGCGGAGGGAGGCGGTGACAGAGGAGACGACCTGGAATTGGGTAATTAGAGGATTTTTAGGTTTTTCAGCTATTCCAAAGTTAGAAATAATCCTTACCTGCGCGATGAGGCGGTTGAGGTTGACGTAGCTCGGCCGGGCTATGTCGAGGTTCTTGCGGCAAATGTCGTATATGGCCTCGTTGTCGACCATGAAGGCGCAATCCGAGTGTTCGATCGTGGCGTGGGTGGTGAGCACGCTGTTGTAGGGCTCAACCACCGATGTGGAGACCTGAAATAGACGAATTAGCAGGGAAATGAGATTAGAAAATAGACGAATAAGGCAATTGAAATGAGAACAAACCTGAGGCGCGGGGTAGACGGCAAACTCCAGCTTGCACTTCTTCCCGTAGTCGGCGGAGAGACGCTCCATGAGGAGGGAGGTGAGGCCGGAGCCGGTGCCTCCTCCAAACGAGTGGAAGACGAAGAATCCTTGGAGGCCCTCGCAGTTGTCGGAGAGCTTGCGCATCTTGTCCATGACGGCGTCGAGCAGCTCCTTGCCGATGGTGTAGTGGCCGCGGGCGTAGTTGTTGGCGGCGTCCTCCTTGCCCGTGACGAGGTACTCGGGGTGGAAGAGCTTCTGGTAGGCTCCGTGGCGGATCTCGTCTAAAAAGAGGGATTGAAGCCATGCCAGCAGGGGAAACGAACCGACGACGGTCGGCTCCAGGTCGATCATCAGAGCACGAGGGACGTGCCTGCCCTGAGACGTCTCCGAGAAGAACGTGCTCATCGACGACTGTCCGATTTCCTGAAGATAGACCATTAATAAAAGTAAATAAAAGCTATTTAAGTGAGTCAGACTAATAAAAATAAATAAAAAGTACCTTGTCGAGGGTTCCGTCGGGGTTGAGTCCGTGCTCCAGGCAGTACAGCTCCCAGCAGGCGTTGCCGATCTGGACTCCGGCCTGTCCGATGTGCAGGGAAATGACCTCACGCATTCTGAAAAGCAGCTGATTAGACGGAAAATGAGAAATACGTTATGAAAAGACGCTTTGAAGGAATAATGAGAAACACACGTAAAATAGACGATATTCTGTAGAAATGATTAGAATCACTTGAAAAGCAAGAAATTTACGCGAAAAGCTCGAAAAATGACAGAAATGCTTCAAGATTACACTAAACCAGGATTATTTCAGCTAAATTATCGATTTTAACACTGCAATATTATTATTTCAACAAAATAAACAGATTGTAACAACAAAAGCAACAAAAAGGGTAAGAAATGAGAAAAGTGGCCTAAAATAAGGATTTTCGAAAATTTGGCGGGTTTGATTACGGTTGCGCCCGCTGCAGCCAGGCAATTCGTGCTGGGACCCATCGTACCAAAGAACTTGGAAATTTCACACACAAATCGGGTTTTCTTTCTAATTTAAGGCCAAAAATTAAGAAATAATTTAAAAATAAGAATATTAATAAAAAAAATATAATAAATAGAAAGGGAGGAGAGCTGAGAAAGGGCAAATGAACTCAAATGAACTGCCAGCGCCTGGGCCTGACGGTCGACGAAGCTCCGCCAATTACCGTACTTTTGGCGGGCAAGTAGATCAAAATACAGCTGTTTACCGTAATATTAAAACCTTTTGGCAATTAAAAGCCCCTTCTTCGCAATCATAGGCCGGTTGACCGGCTGGGAGGCCCCGTTTTTATGTATTTTTTAATTGTTATTTTACTGAAAATTACAAATTAAAATATGGCCGTTCTCTGACGGGAGACGGATACGACCACGGCCGCGCAAGTTTGCCTGTGGATCTGAAAATAGGTATTTAATTCAATTTCCCGATTTCGTCACGAGCAGAACTACACCAAATATGGAAATGAGTTAATTTTACGGCAAAAAAAATCAAAATTTAGCTTTTATTAAAGGACTGTGTTCTAGGTCTGGAAACGAATGCCCTGACTCGGACGCAAATTCCGTGCACCGCTTGCATTTGTATGTGCGCATTTTGGGATTGATGCAATTTCGTCATTTTCCCTCACTTTATGCTTATTTAATCAATTTATGCTAATTTAAATAACAAAATTATGTATTTCTTTAATGCCATAATTGCTAAAATTCGAATTTTCAGTAGTAAGCGATGAAACCTAACTTTACCGATGATCAGAAGCTGTTCTGCCTCGATTTGATTCACATCAACCTATGGATCTTCGACCCCGGCGCTATGGTTAGTTTTTTCTCTCTTACTAAATATACATTAGAATTTCGCATCTTAATTTACGGCCTATTTAGTGTAAATAACCCCATTTCAGAAGCGCATGTTGCCTCAACTCTGGGGTTTAATGAAGGTGGTCGACTACACTGGCAGTGTGGATGAGCTGGAGACCCTTCTGCAGAAATTACTGGACCAGATTAAGGTAAATTTCTATTAGTTTTTCTTTTCTTTTTATTTTTAGAACTGTAAAAGCAAGCCGAAATTCATCAAAGGACCCGACGCCAACGAGAAGTACAAGTACATCAGGGAGAGTCTCCTGGCACAAGGACATCGAGTGGGAGAGGGTAAGGATTTGATTACTTAAAGGTCTAAAACGTGGTTTAAAGGTCTAACGCCCACGATTTAAAGCTATTTCCACCACCCAGCCGATTTAAAGCGGCTGGAAATTCAATTATTGATTAATTAGTGGGAATTGTCCAGAAAATAGGTCAAACATCACTGATTATATTCCAATTAAGATATGGACAATTCTATAAATTCCACTGTCAACTTAAGAAGTGGAATTTATAGAGTTTATTTTTAAATCGTAGTTTTTGAATTATTTTAAAATTTAAACGCATTTTTCGATATTAATTTAAACAATTTTAAACCTGTAATTTTTTTTAAAACATGTATTAATATTTATTTAAATTAGATTAATGACTCATAAATTTTAAGCCGTTGGTGCCAAAATTGATGATTTAGCTATTTTCAGTATTATTCTTCAAATAGAGTTATTTTATCTACTTTAGGCGTGCAGCACCACGAGCCAGTCCAGGCCCAACAGAAGCTGCATAGAGGAGACCCCCGTGGGATTCCAGTGCTCTTCGGACCGCCGTCTGACGACATACAAATGGGTAAGAAATCGATTTTTGATTGGAAAATCAGTCTTTTTAGCTCTGCAAGATGCCGATGGTCTTGATGAGGAAGACGAAGAAGAGGAGTATGAAGCCCTGGCCGACGACGAATATCATCTCGCCGATGGAACCCTCGTCCGCAACATCGATGTCCAGGAGGAGTACGCAGAGGAGCAGAATGGAGCTCAAGACCTCGACGTTGGAGGAATTGGCATCATAGGTACGAAAAGCCGCTTTTGGCAACCATAGACCGCTTGACCTGATTTTGGGAAATTAAAAGCCGCTTTTTGGCAACCAAAGGCCGCTTGACCTGACTAAAATCAGCATTTTAGACGCCCACGAAGTCAACAACCCCGCCGTCGAACACGAAGACAACGAGATGGTGGCTCCTGAAGCCGAGGAGAACGTGGTCGAGTGGAATGGACGACTCGAGGCTTCTGTCGCCATAGAGGACGTGGATCAGATTCAGTTCCACGGTCCGAGGGACCAAGTGGCTACCCCGCCGGCTCCAAACGCCACCGAAAGTAGATTTATCTCTTTTTAGGCCCTAAACTTTAGGGAAACGCCTGGTGTTTACAAGCCTGTCCGCTGTTTACGCCAGAGTTGTTCCTCAAAATGTTGACTTGTCAGCTAATTAGAATTCCCCAATTTCTTGTTTAACCCAGTTTTCAACGAAAATTAATTACTCCAATTTGAAGAAAAATTGAACAATAGCTAAAACATGAATTTTGGCGCTTTTGCTTCAAATTTATACGTACTTATTCCATTTTAAGTGTGAATACTAATGCATTTTAAAGAAATTCCAGGTTTAAAATGAAAATGTGATTTAAATTCTACAATAATTTGAGAATTGTCGATTTTTATTTTTTATTTTTTATTTGGAAGGGTTCCAATTAGAATATAATCAGTGACATTTGACCTATTTTCCGGTTTTGGGGGTAATTAGCATAATTTAACGGTTTTTGATAGAGATGACAGCATAATTCATCATTTCTTTTCAGGTCCTACGCCGTTTTCTACCGGAAGTGGTAGAACCCCGGTTTCCCAAGGACAGGAGACGCAGAGGAAGGGTGGAAAGACGGTGGGAGGAGCCCCGAATCCGAAGACGGCTGTCACTTCTGTCAGGAGGGGAGGAAGGTCCGTCGTCAGGATGACTTCAGGTGAGAGAGAAACGCATAGGAAGGCAGAAAGAGAGGCAGAGATGCAGAGAAGAGGAAAGGGATGGTTAGAGACGCAGAGGAAGAGGAGACTGGGTTAGAGACGCAGAGAGAAATATTCCCTTTCCAGGAGCCACCGCCGCTTCCACCACCTCTACATCGAACAAGACGCATGCCCCAACAGCCATCAGACCTGGACGGGCCGGCTACCGCGATGGAAAGTTCGTAGGTTCGTTTTTATCTGTCTTTTCACTTGCAATGTGCAAATTTTCAGACGTCGATCGCCCCAGTCCTGCTCAGAGTGCCACGAGGGGCCGTGGAAGAACGCCTCAGGCGGCGAAGAGCACTGCCACGACGGTGAAGACCAGGGGAAGGACGCCTAAGGCCACAGCTTGTGGAGGAGAGAGGACTCCGGCGAAGAGGGGAAGGACTCCCGGTACTGAATCTGCGTCTCTAACCTCTTTCTGCCTTCCTATGCGTCTCTAACCTCAACTAAGTCCTAATTTCTCAATTTCAGCCCTTACAGCCCCGAAGACCCCAGCCCCCGCCAGGACCAAGGCCACGGCGGCCATGCCACGAGGAAGGACGCCTAAAGCGGCGGCTTCTGAAGCGGAGAAGACGGCGAAGAGGAGGGGAAAGAGCCCCGGAGGAGAGGTTCCGAGAAGGAAAGGCCGCTCGGTCAATCCCACTGCTCGAGGTAGGAACTCTGCGTCTCTAACCCAGTTTCTAGCTTCCTCTGCGTCTCTAGCCACCGCTTTCTCTCTCTCTCTCTCTCTCGCTCTAACAAAATCCTCCATTTCAGTTCCTCCCGCGTCGAAGAAGAATGTAGCCACCCCCAGGTCTGAAGCGACGAGGAAGAGGTCCCGCTCCGTCGCCCATCCGCCGTCCCAAGGTGCGCTCCACTGCTAATTTTCGGACCCATCGCTAAATCCCATTTCTGGCCGGACCGAAAAAGCTCCTCTGCGTCTCTGACCCTCCCTTTTCCAGATCATTCGGTCGATTCGCGCGAGCTCTTCTCCCACTTCCGCAGTCCCGCCGTCAAAAATATCCTCAAGTGAGTCTCTCTCTCTCTCTCTCTCTCTCTCTCTCTCTCTCTCTCTCTCTCTCTCTCTCTCTCTCTCTCTCTCTCTCTCTCTCTCTCTCTCTCTCTCTCTCTCTCTCTCTCTCTCTCTCTCTCTCTCTCTCTCTCTCTCTGTCTGTCTCTCTCTCTCTCCTTCGCGTTTATAACCATCTCCCTCTCTCTGCGTCTATAACCATCTCTCTCTAACCCTATATTTTCAGCTACTTCGCCTCCAACATGCCCCAGCAGGAGATGGCCTCCGTCACCGCCCATCTGAAGTCCTTCTTGGAGCAGAAGGGCAAATCCACCTCGGCCAAGAAGCGGAGGAATGGCTGATGCGCCCGGATCCCTGCCCAGTATGCTAATGAGGCCTGGATCATGTCTTCCCGTGCCCACGTTTTAATAATAGTTGTTGTCAAGTTTGATCATTTCTCCAACAGAAAGGTTTTGTCTAATTTGACCCAGTTTGTCCATGTTTTAGTTAGGGCAATTGCCATAATCAGGGGAGACAACTCCCACTGATTTGCATATTGCACTATGACAGTCACCCGAATTCCGTTGTTTCCGTTGGTTGTTGTTTAGAGAATATAAAAGTTTGAAAAATCATTTCTTTTTTCTCTTTTCGAATTGGTCCTGAATTGCCTTCTAGCAGAAACCAGAAGTGCTTCCGAGGGGTTAGAGACGCAGAGAAGGATGGACACAGGGTAGACACGCAGAGGAATACAGAGTCTGAGGGTTGACACAGAGAAAGAAATAGTGGGTTAGAGATGGATAGGAAGGGAGAAGTAGGGTTAGAGACGCAGAAGAAGGCAGGAGATGGGTTAGAGAACCATAGAAAAGGATAACCTTACGGTTAGAGACGCAGGAAATGGAGGTTAGAGACGCAGAGGAAGGAAAAACCTTATGGTTAGAGACGCAGAGCAACAAACAACATCTATTGGGACTTCGCGGAGGAATTTAAAGTGATGGTTAGAGACGCAGAGTGCGCTTTCATCTAACTTTCACTGTCTCCTCATATGCTAATTCAATTATTTATAAATGAAGAATACTAGAGTCAGTCAAAAAATAGTCAAAACGCAAAATGAAACAGTTCCGGACCTGAAAATGACAGCTTTTATCCATTTTTATCCAATTTTTGAGTTGTAAACTATATTTTTAATTGTTAAAAGCCGCTTTTTGGCAGTCATAGGCCGCTTGACATAGGTTTTTGCAATTAAAAGGCCGCTTTGTGGTTGTCATACGCCGCATGAACGGCTATTAGGCCTAGTTTTATGTCTTTTCAATGATTTTTATTAAAATTTACAAACTAAAATATAAAATAAATTGAATAAGCACCAGACTAAGTCATTTATTTGTATTTATTTCTTCGAATATCCGAGTCTATTGATCCAGCAGGTCGAACAGGTACTGTACGTCCTTCAACGTCTCCGGCGTGTAGTCTGTTTGCCTAAAGGATTACTGTAATCTTAATTACAGTATTCTAATTACTTGAAGAGGTCTTCATTCTCCTCATTTTCCTTCTCCTCCTCCATATTTTCCTGATTTTCTTCAATTGGAGCCACTTTCGGGGGTTCTTCAACCGGCGGAGGCTTCAGCTCAGGCTGGGGGTTCATCACAACCGGAGGCTCCTAACATTTATTAATTAGTTTATTAATTATTGATTAGATTATTGATTTTTAAACAATTTTTTGACCTACCTCTCTCATTACGGGTAGCATGGCAGTCTGTAGTTGTAGATCAGGAGTCCTTGGCTGTGGAGGCGGGGGAAGGGGCCGAACCTTTGTCTGAGAGGTCGGCGTTTTCTTCGGTGGAATCTTCCTTTTGATCACTTTCTTCTTCTTTTTCTCCTCGGCCGACTTTCCGTTGTTTTCTCCACAGCAATTAGAATTTAGGAAGGGGAGGGAGAAGAGGAGGAGAAGGGGGAGGAGGGAGAGGAACATAGGGAACGGCCGAGTAGGGACAGGGTGAGTGGGGAAATGAGGGGGAGAGAGGGGATGGGGAAAAGACACGTTTCGTCACGTCCTTACGTTATTTCACGTGCTCACGTCCTCACGTAATCATTTTCTCTCTCTCTTTCTCTAGGTGTCTCTCGCTGTCTCCCCTCTCTTTCTCTGTCTGTCTGTTCCTGTCTCTGCATGCCTTTCGAAAGAAACAGAGAGAAAGGGCAAATAGATTAGCATTGCCTAGCATTTTCTAACAATCTCCCTGTCTCTGCGTCTCTAACCATCTTCATGTCTCTGCGTCTTTATATTTTAAAAAATTTAAATTTAAAAATAATACTCTCTCTGTCTCTCTCTGTCTCTGTCTCTCTCTCTCTCTCTCTCTCTGGCTCTCTCTCTCTGTCCTGTCTCTGCCAGTCTTTCGAGAGATCGAGAGATCGAGAGAGAGAGAGAGAGAGAGAGAGAGAGAGAGAGAGAGAGAGAGGACATTTAGATTAACATTACCAAACATTATCTAACCATCTTCCTTTCTCTGCGTCTCAAACCATCTCCCTGTATATACGTCTCTAACCGCATTATTCTTCTTCTTTTCTCTCTCTCCCTCTCTCTCTCTCTTTCTCTCTCATCTCTCTCTCTCATCTCTCTCGCTCTCTCATTTTCTAGCCATACAAAAAGGTCACCTAGATTAGCATTACTTCCCGAATTAATCCCTGCTCTTCCAAATATCTCCCTGACGTCACCTCTTCCTGTCTCTCCCCACTTCCTTCCCCCCTCTCCCTGTTGTCCCATTCCCTGCCTCTTTTGATTAAAACTTTCCCAATCCACTTCCCCCCGCCTGGTTCTCCATGGAGACGACTGTCCGTCGTTGCTATAGAGCTCCGAATCGGCGTGCTCCGAGAGCAGGCTGCTGACTATTCATGAACAACGCGTGAGCATCCCCCGTCTCATTCCCCCTGTCGACATGGTCTCCGTCTCAAATGGTTGGTTTTCCATTGATTCCACTGATTCAGACAATGAATTCAGAATCCCATAACATGCAGGCTGTTTTTCCGTTGATTATTCACAGAAACATACCAAATCAAACATTTTGACACGAATTTCCGCCTTCATATATAGACTTTTTTCTCTTTAAAAGATAACTTAACTCCCCAAATTAATTTTTTTCTTTTAAATTATTTTTAAATTAATCATCATACGCAACGTCACACCTCATTTTCCGAGAAATGCCTATTTATAGACCTTTTTTGCTCAAATTTGTAAATAACTGCCTTTTTTATAGTTACTTCACTTGTTAAACACTTTTTAAACGTGTGACTACCTATATCACCAAAAAAAATCTCAAAATTCTAATTAAAATTATAATTTTTATTTTTATTTTCATTTAAAAGAATTTCGAAACACATGTCAAGGAATTAGATTACTTTTTTCATCCAATTGCACTAAAATTGAATTGACCACTAAGGGCACCGAAAGAGATCGAATTACACTTTAAAAGTGTAATTTTAAAATGTGTTTTAAAAACTATAATTTTTGTTACATTTATAAATGCATTGTTAAAATATGTGAATTTCTATCGCAAAACGAAACTGTAAAATAAACAACCAGGGTTCGATCTTCTTCGGTGCCCTTTGTCCAGTTCAATTGGATTTTAAATATGCACGACTTGAGCGGTGTTAAGACATTCTTTTTAACTGAAAATTGATTAATTTAAATGAAAAAAGTTTTATTACAGAACTGGAATGACTTTTTGAAAAAAAAGCTTTTAAATAAGCAATAAAATCATTATTTTGAAGAAAACCACCTGAATGACCTCACTTCTAGTTTAACAATAGCCTGATTCTTGCAATGAATGTTCCCCTGGTATCGGATATTCGACCAGGGTTCGATCTGTTTCGGTGGCAATAGTCCAAGTCAATTCAATTTAGGGTAATTGAATAGCAGCATTAATCTAACGACATGAGCTGTTTGGAAATTCCGTTTAACTGGTCCGTCTGATTCACGAGAAATGAAATTGAATAGTTTGGCCACGCCCACTTTTGTTAAAGCAATTAAATGGAATAAGTACTTTGAAGAAATAATAAAACCAAAAATAAAACGTTCTTGCGTTAAAAATTGCGAACTTTAGGGCTACGGTTGTCCGCATACTAGGCAAACATTGAGAGTTCGGATCTGACCAGGGGCAAATATTTTTGTTTTCCTTATATTCCTAGTAAAATGATATATTAATAATGATACAATG
>JAJQXH010000030.1:1985000-1995000 GCA_022343465.1 Oscheius sp. G VE-2021 | reverse complement strand
TTTCAATCAAAACTGCAAACGTGCTCTAAAACTAAACATGTTTATTGTTAAAACACGCTCTAATGCTAATTATCGTTATGATACAGTAATCATTAAGCTACAGTAATTTATATATATTTCGATCTTTAGCTTTTCGCGCTCTAATGCAAATTTCAATTGCCACCGGTTGTTTTCTAATTTTAATTCAGTTTCACAATTCAGTTTCATTGATTTCTTACTAAATTTTAATAAAACCACTATTTTTTTACATGTTACAATCTCAATTTTGTTTAATCGATTTGCATTGTTAAATTTAAAAAAAAAACAAAAAATGTGAAATAAAAAAAAAAACTTTCTCTGTCTTAACCATCTCCCTGTATCTGCCTCGCTAACCATTCTCTCTCTCTCTCTCTCTGTTTCCCAGACGTCGCTCACAGCCCTATTGTAGTTTTTCTTGTTGTTTCCCTGTCCAACAAATACTGCGTGAATATATTGGTCAATTGAAACCAATCCCACGTGGCCGAGTGGCCTGATCTCTCTCTTTTATCTCTCTGTATCTGCGTCTCTAACCATCTCCCTATCTCTGCGTCTCTAACTATCTCCTTGTCTCTGCGTCTCTAACCATCGTCTCTCTCTCTCACTCTCTCTCTCTCCCGCTCTCTCTACCCTCTCTCTTCAGATGCGCTGATGCGAAAACCACGGGTGCATCCCTCTGCCCCTCCTCCTGAGCTCTACTCGGCCCTCCCTCCCCCAGGCGCCCCTCCCCCTTACCAATGGCAGGCCCCTCCCCCTCTTCAACCTCCCTTCAACCCAAACTTAGCCCCGCCCCCTTCTTCCCAAATAACCCATGTCCCTCCCCCAATCGGAGGCCAAATCCTCAGCGAAGAGGAAGCCGAAGTCTACGAAGAAATCAAGGAAAGGGGGGTCAGCAGGGGGTTCCGGCTGAAGAAGGGCAAAGTTTACAAGAAACACAACCCTCAATTGTACACGAAAAGGTTAGAAAGTTAAACTTTAAAGTTATAAAATTAATTAAATTAACAAAAAAACATTGTAAAATTCATTTAAAAAAAAATTAAATCTTACTTTCAGGGGTTGCACCGACGTCCTTTGCTGCTTCCTCTTCCTTGTTTTCACAGCAGGATGGGCGGTTGTCGCTGGAATAGGTGATTTTCATTAATTTTTACAATAGTGGTTTTTACAATAGTTAAATCGATTTTTTAAAAAATGAGTCAGGGTGGAGTCGAACCTGTGACCTTTAGAGCGGGAGGAACTCTTAACCAGTTGAGTCATTGTGCAGTAACGCACGTGTTTGTTTCGCCAAACCTTTAGAAAACAAGTAAAACTTTCAAAAAATCGCAGAAAATTCGATTTTCAATTTTGTAGCGCAGTCGGTAAGATACCGTTACCACCAAAACGGTCGATGGTTCGATCCCCGCCGAGGACAAATTGAATTTTTGGGCTGTTTTGTCATTTTTACCTAATATATTATTAAAATGTTAATTTAAAAAAAGGAAAGAAAAAAAAACGATTTTTAGTTTTATTTTCATAGAGTAGCCGGTAATATGCAGTTGCCAACAAATAGGTCGGCAGTTCGATCCCCGTCAACGACAAAATAATATTTTTGGGAGTTTTTGGATTTCTACTTTTTACTTTTAACTTAAATTTAAAAAAACACCTATTTTTGTTTGTTTTTACATTTAGTTATTTTTGTTCTGAGCCCAACCTCATTGAAATGGTCGCGGGTTCGATCCCAACCCGAGTCAAAACAATTTTTGATAGTTTTCAATGTTTATTAAGATTAAATCAATAATTAAAACTTTTAATTACAAATTTGTTTTTATTTGCTAGCTTGGCGCAGTCGGTAAGCTGCCGTTACTAGCCAAACGTTCGTTGGTTCGATCCCCGCCGAAATATTAAAAAAAATTTTTTGACAGTTTTTCGTTTTTATTAATTAAACTATTAAAAACTTAACAAAAAAGTTTTAAAATAATAAAAAAAAAAACTTAGGTCTGATGTGGGGAGATCCAGAACGCCTTATCAACCCAACAGATTCCATGGGACGGAGATGTGGTGCCTACAGGCAAAATGCCTATAATTATACGTAAATTACTTTAAAAATATTAAAATAACAAAATATTTTTCAGAAATAGACCTTTCCTATTATACTTCGATATCACAAAGTGTGTATCTTATGCGACGGCATTGGGAGGCTGCCAGACGCCACAGGTTTGAAAACCAAACAATTAATTTAGAAAAATCATTTTTAAACATTTTCTATCGATTTATAAGACGAATTTGCATTTATTTAGTTTTAAAACACGAATTCAGTTCATTCAGTTTGAACCACGCGGCGCCGGGAACATGGGTGGGTGATAAGCGGCGGGCGCGCCTCTGCCTTCGCCGCCCGGTTAGCTCAGTCGGTAGAGCACCAGACTCTTAATCTGGCTGTCGCGGGTTCGAGCCCCGCATCGGGCTTACTCTTTTGCTTTGCTAAACAAACAATAAAAAGTAGTTTTCAAACAAAAATATTTTAATATAATGGTAGATCTTTTTCAGATCTGTGTTGCACAATGCCCCACGGACTACTTTTCCTACCTCCAAATGCAGTCAATGAGCCCAGGCCCTGATTTCAACAACCAAATTATGAAAAATCTTTTCTGTACGGAAGATGTGGATAAATCCACTATTACAACTTTCGCTGCTCTGAGAGATAAAGTTGTTAATAGACAATGTGCTGCTTATACTGTAAAGTCAGCTGCAGGTAATTATTTTTTTAAATTTTTTTAATTAAAGTTTACAAAATTAAATTTAAAAATTGATTTTAGTACTTGGAAGATGCGTACCTCAGGCGATCATGGGAGCGGCGGATACTTTGAATAATCTCCAGAAAGTGAATTCATCTCTGGATGCGCTGATTACGATGTATGGAGATGATGGAACTGTGCCGAAGGATCAGGCTGTGAAGGATTCGCAAAAGTGAGGGAGAGAGAGAGAGAGAGAGAGAGAGAGAGAGAGAGAGAGAGAGAGAGGAAGATGGTTAGAGACGCAGAGATAGGAGATGGTTAGAGATGCAGAGATACAGCTAGATACAGAGAGAGAGAGAGAGAGAGAGAGAGAGAGAGAGAGAGAGAGAGAGAGAGAGAGAACGATACAATTCAAAACTCCCTTTTCAGATACGTAGGCTCAGTCGTTGGCGCCGACTCCGTCTTTACCAAAATAGCCCACGACTTGTCAAAAACTTGGTGGCAGGTTTGAAATTTGAATCTCACTTTCAGAAATCTCATTTTCAGGTCCTCACTCTAATCGGCGCCGCCGGAGTGCTAGCCTTCATCTGGACGATCATCATGAGAATTCTGGGTGGTCTAATGATTTGGACCTCCATTCTTGCCGTCATCGGAGGCTTGGGAGCAGGTTTGAAAAAATCGATATTCAAATTTTCAATATCGATTTTCAGGGTCTGCCTTCAGTTGGCTGAAATGGAACACTTTGGTGAAGGCGGGAGCGATAGATGACTTTTCGTTTCAGCCGATTTTTAGTGTTTACTTTGAAATGCCGACGACTTGGTTGATTGTTGGTGAGTTTTTGCACTGTGTTTAACGGGTCGGTAAAAACCGTGCGGTAAATGACACTGTCAATAGAAAACCATGCGGCAATTGGCAGTGTCAATCAAAAACCGAGCAGCAAACGACAGTTTGAAAGAGAAACCATGCGGAAAACGGCGGTTTCAATAGAAAACCATTCCATGATGACCGCAGATGGCATCCTCAGACCGCTTTTACCGCAGATGGCATCCTCAGGCCGCTTTTTACCACTGATGATATCCTCAGGCCGCTTTTCATCGCGATGTCATTCTTAGGCCGCTTTTTACAGCATATGACATCCTCAGGCCGCTTTTTAGCGCAAATGTAAGCTTCAGGCCGCTTAATACCGCGTATGACCGCAGATGGCAACCGCAGGCCGCGTTTTACCGCAGATGGCATCCTCTGGCCGCTTTTTATCGCAGATGGCATCCTCAGGACGCTTTTCTAGGCAGATGACAGCCTCAGGCCGCTTTTCACCGCAGATGGCATGCTCAGACCGCTTTTTACCGTGTCGATAGAAAAGTCCGTGCGACATTCGGCAGTTCATACCAAAAATCATGCGGCAATCGGCATTTTCACTCAACACCGTGCGACAAACGGCATGTTTACTGAAAACCACGCGACAAACGACAGTTTACACCAAAACCGTGCGGCAACTCTGCGACTTCAACCAAAAACCAAGCGGCAACCAAAAAATTATATTGAAAACCATGCGGCAAACGACCATTTACTTCAAAACCGTTTAAATTTCCCTTTTCAGCTATCATCATCAGTGCTATCCTCCTAATCCTCCTCCTGGTCCTCATCTTCGTCCGCAAACGAATCACCATAGCCGTTGCTCTGATAGAAGAATCCAGCAAGTACGTATTTTATCTCTCTCTCTCTCTCTCTCTCTCTCTCTCTCTCTCTCTCTTTTCTCTTCTCTCTCTCTCTCTTATAAAACCTCCATTTAAGAGCCGTTGGCCACATGATGTCCACCCTCCTCTTCCCCATCTTCCCCTTCATCCTCCATCTCCTAGTTATCGCACTTTGGGGTTCTGTGGCCATCTGGCTAGCCTCATCAGGACAAGAAATCTGCCGCCTAGCGGGCCCAGACGGATCAGTTAACAATCAAAGTGCCCTCTGTGATTGTACCCAAAGCGTTAGGGTAAGGCCTTAACAGTTCCGTTTTAAGGCGTAGTTTTCAGAATTCATCTTGCGTCTATTTTTCTATCGAAAAGAAGGAGAACCAAGTGTTTTGGCTTCAACTTTACAATCTGTTCCTTTTCTTCTGGATGAGTTGTTTTGTGACGGCTTTGGGAGATATCTCACTGGCTGGAGCCTTTGCCTCTCATTATTGGGCTATGGACAAGAGCAAGGATATTCCATCGTTCCCGGTGCTAAGGGCACTTGGGAGGGCTTTAAGGTAAGCTTTAAGGCTTTAAGGACACATACAGACACTCACACGTGCAAACACACGCACACACTCACACACATCCTTTGCTCACGGTATCACGTTGACACATGCGTCGAATTGGTCACGTGATAACATGTGGTCGCGACGCAGACGTCACAACCACATGTTCACACGTGTTCTGGTATATTCAACACGCCAAATTAAATTCCCCCCCCCCCATATTTTCTCTCTTCCTCTCTATCTCGAAAATTAAAAAAACATCCAACCAAAACATTACATTTAATATAATAAAAATGAAAATTTTAATATTTAAATAAATTAAAATTTTTTTTGTTAATTTTTTTATTTTTTTGAAAGTGAAAGTACCAAAATTTTCAACAACAAAAAACCAACCCAAAACTTATGAAAATGAAATATAAGAAAATTTTTTTTTGAACATTTTCAACTTTTTATGGACCGCTATATTATTTAAAGGGGAAGGACCTCCTAAAATTGAATTTTGAAAATCTATTTACAATTGCTTCATTGAATAGATGTCGTTTCCATAATTCCGAAACATAACCTTTTTATATGATTTGGACTGCAAAAGGGGCGCGTTTACACGGCCCTTCTACGCGTTTGCCGCACGGAAACACGGCCAGAGTGGACGAGAGAGTGTGGGAAATGGGGAGACGCGGAGTTGGCGGCAATTCAAATGACAATTTCTCCAAAATTTCCAGCGCTCCTAAATCGGTTAATTTTGATCCAAAATGGGTAAAAGTGGTATTTTTCGGAATCCTGGGAATGAGATCTAGGTTTTTATCACAAAATCAGAAAAAAATTATTTTTACGCGGTCCTTCCCCTTTAAAACTATTAATTTAGGTACAACGTCGGTTCCCTAGCCTTCGGTTCCCTCATAATCGCTTTAATCAAGATCATCCGTGTGATCCTCGACTACCTTGACAAAAAACTGGCCACCGCCCAAAATGTCGCCCTCAAGGTCATTTTCAGGTAATTTTTCTCAATTCAAACCATTTTAAAGTCTATTTTCAGTATGTTAAAATGCTGTTTCTGGTGCATGGAGGTCTTCTTCAAGTTCCTCACAAAGAATGCCTATATAATGATCGCCATCTACGGTCAGAACTTCTTCTCCTCCGCCAAGAGGTCCTTCCTCCTCTTGACTAGAAACTTCATCCGGGCTGCTGTGGTAAGCCAAGTGGCTGGGATTCTGTTGTTCATTGGGAAGGCTATGATTACTGTAGGAATGGGTAAGGCCCTAATTAGCTGTCTGGGTAGTGGAGGATTCAGGAGTGGTGGCCTTCTTCTACTTCTCGGGTCAGTGGGTGGTCGAGGGCATTCCTCGGGTTGATCTCTACTACTACTTTGTTCCGATCATCATTGTGTTGATTGGAAGCTATTTTATGGCGGATTTGTTCTTTGACGTTTATGAGATGGCTGTGGATACTACTTTCATATGCTTCTGTGGGTTGAGAGAGAGAGAGCGAGAGAGAAACAGAGAGAGACAGAGAGGGGAGAGAGAGAGAGAGAGATGATTAATCTTTTTTTAGTGGAAGATTCGGAACAGAACGACGGCAGTGCTGAAAAGCCGTTCTACATGTCTAAACGGTTGCAAGAGATTCTGGGGAAGTCAAATGACCCGGCCAAGTGACTTCCTCTCTCCTCTGACAGGGTACCTCTCGCTCACCGGTGACGTCATCTCGCGGGTGCCTGGCCAAATCATTTGTGATTATTTCTATGCCAATAAACTATTTTAGTTGTTATACATGGTTTTATTTTTCTCTATATAAATATCTCTCTCTCTCTCTCTCTCTTTCTCTCTCTCTCTCTCTAAATCACTCTCTATCTCTCCCCTCTGTTTTTCAGAAGAACATGAGGTGAACATGCGAGGATGTGAAACTGTCAGAATGGGATGAAGTACGGAAAGAACATTTTTGAATGTGAGGATGCGATGAGATGAGGATTTGTGGATGTTAAAACGCGACGGCGTGAGAATGTGAGTGTGATCACTCACATTGACGGTGAATATGTGACGATGTGAATGTGAGGATATGAACATGTGAGGTCGTTGCAAGATGGGGATGTGAGAACGTGAGGATATGAAAAAATCAGGAGGATAGGACGTCAGGGCGTGAAGAAGTGAAAACGAGAGGATATGAAGTTGTAAAGAAGTGAGGATGTGAAAAGAGAGTGTGAGTAAGAACGTGTAAATGTAGGGAGTAGAAGTGGAGATGATGTGAAAATGTGAGGATGTGATTAGGTGAGATTGTGAAAATATAAAGAAGATAGGTAAGGATGTAAGGACGTCAATATGTGAAAATGTGAGGCAGTGATTTAAAGGGGAAAGCTTAAAATAATTTTTTCTGATTTTGTGATAAAAACCTAGATTTTATTCCCAGAGTTCCGAAAAATACCTATTTTACCCATTTCGGATCAAAATGAGTCGATTTAGTAGCGCTTGAATTTTCGGGAAATTGTAATTTGAATTGCCGCCAACTCTGCGTCTCTCCATTTCCCACTCTCTCTCGCCCACTCTGGCCGTGTTTCCGTGCGGCAAACGCGTAAAACGGCCGTGTAAACGCGCCCCTTTTGCAGTCCAAATCATGTAAAATCGGTGCGTTTCAGAATCGTGGAAACGACATCAATTCGATGAAATAATTGTAAAGAGACCTTAAAAAATCAATTTTACGAGGTCCTTCCCCCTTTAAGTCACTGAAGT
Source organism: Oscheius sp. G VE-2021 (assembly GCA_022343465.1). NCBI lineage: Eukaryota > Metazoa > Nematoda > Chromadorea > Rhabditida > Rhabditidae > Oscheius > Oscheius sp. G VE-2021. Next base: position 1,987,327 of record JAJQXH010000030.1, on the reverse strand, counting down.
ATGGAATGAGACTGTCTCTTTATCTCTCTCTCTCTCTCTCTCTCTCTCTCTCTCTCTCCCTCTTTCTCTCTTTCTCTCTAACCACAGCTAAACATAACAAAGTTTATTGCAAACATGACTGTATTGGAAGAGAGATCGATGAGTGTGTACCCGGAATATCGGCGAAGGAATGCAAAAAGCTTTGGGATTGAGTGAGATCAGCGCCTTGTCGTTGGCTGTGGTGGTCGGAGAGAGATCGTCTTCTAAAAGAGCAAAGTCCCATTTCCCTTGGGGGAGACATGCACTGCAAGCGACGAGGACATGCCACGCCTAAGTCTATATAGGCTAGGAGGCTAAGGGCCCAGAGAGTAAGAGGAGCAGGCCTTCACACGAATATCTCGCCATCCACCTGGTCGTGAACCATCGCCTCGAACGTCATTCGCGTTTCGTGGATGTGCAGGGAGGCGGAGCTGTTCGACATGCCGGAGCCTCTGGAAAATTGACTTTTTTTGTCGATCGACGCACGGTTTTCTTTAAACTCTGCCGTTTGCCGCACAGTTTTTCATAATAACTGCAGTTTGCCGCACGGTTTTATTTCGTATCTGCCTTTTGCCGCACGTTTTTTTTCGAATCTGCGGTTTGCCGCATGGTTTTCGTTAGAATCTGCAGTATGCATGGTTTTTTTAAACCTGCCGTTTGCCGCATGGTTTCCATTGGTACTGGTGGCTGCTGCATGGTTTTCTTTCGAATCTGCTGTTTGCCGCACGGTTTTCAGTCGATTTTTCCTATTGCCGCGTAGTTTTCAGCAGAATCTGTACGATTCTACCCAATACCATTTGCCCCACGGTTTTCTATGGGAACTGCAGTTTTCCGCACGGGTTTCGATCGATTCTGCCGATTTACGCACGCTTTAATGTGTCTAACTGCCTTTACCGCATGATTTCCATTGAAACTGCCGTTTGACGAATGGTTTTCGTTCAACCGCCATTTGCCGCAGGTTTTTTGTTGTTGTTGTAAATGCCGACTGCCGCGCGGTTTTCTGGTATAACTGCCGATGGCCGCACAGTTTTTATAGATACTACACTTTGCAACACGGTTTTTGGTCGATTCTGCTTATTGGCGCACGGTTTTCGGCAGAATATGTATTTGGTAGAATCTGTCGTTTGCCGCATAGTTTAAAAAAAGGAAAATGCCGATTGCCACATGGTTTTCTGTTGTATTTGCCGTTTCCGCGCGGTTTTTTGCTGTAACTGCCGTTTTTCACACGGTTTTTTGACATAACTGCCGATTGCCTCACGGTTTTCTTTAGAATCTGCCCTTCGCCGCATGGTTATTCAAATCTGCCGTTTGCCGCATGGTTTTATTTTCTAACTGACAGCTTCCGCGTGGTTTTCTGATGTAACTTCTGATTTTCGCATGGTTTCTGTAACAACGGCCGATTACCGCATGGTTTTTGGTACTAATTGTCGAATGTCGCACGGTTTTCTGTCAAATCTGCCGTTTGCCGCATGGTATTTGTTTGCCGCATGGTATTTGGTAGAACCTGCCGTTAGCCGCATGGTTTTTTTGTTTTAGCTGCCGCTTGCCGCATAGTTTTCTGTTTTGTATGTCGATGGCCACGTGGTTTCTTTCGTAACGGTCGATTGCCACACGGTTTTCTATAGGAAATGCCGTTTGCTGCACGGTTTTTGGTTGATATAGCCGTTTGCCGCACGGTTTCTAATGACACTGCTATTTGACGCATGGTTTTCTGTTTCAAACTGCTGATTGCCGCACAGTTTTTCCCTGATACCTACCTTCTTTTGTCATTATTCGTCCCACTCTGACTAGAGGGTAAGTGAATCCCTCCAATGATTTCAGAAGACGACCGTCTAATAGCAGAAGGATCATCAGAACTCCTCCGGAAGGTCGTGCAGCCACCATTTGAGATTGAAATCCGACAAGGCGAAATCTCATCAATCACGATTTCAGGCTTAGGGACCGATTGCTTCCGATTGTTGGCGGCTCTGAAAGTTTGAATTCGATTTAAATTTTAAAATCCATTTTAAAATTGAAAAAAGTCAGTAGAAGGCAAAATCCCAAACTGGTAAAAAAGTCAAGCAAAGTCAGGCAAAAGGAGAGAGTTCAAGCGAGAGAAAGCCCTAAAACATGCCGAAAGCGAGTGTCCTGTCACCTTTTGGGAGGCGGGGACTCCGAGGATTCGTCCGAGCTAAAGGGTCTATTCTAGGCTTGGAAGGGAGGGAAATGGGGGGGAAGGGGGGACCTACCCGGCGGTGGAGGTTCGACGGAGAGGGCCTTTGATGATTTTGTTGAGACCACAGCTGCATTTGACGGGGCCTCTGAAAATG
>JAJQXH010000030.1:1967500-1980000 GCA_022343465.1 Oscheius sp. G VE-2021 | reverse complement strand
GACCTACTTTCCACAGCCTTGACCTACAATTTTCAGTTTCTGACCTACTTTCCACAGCCTTGACCTACAATTTTCAGTTTCTGACCTACTTTTCACAGCCTTGACCTACTTTTTAGCATAAGCCGGTTTTGGCAGCTCCAATACAGGCCCACTTGTGTCAATTTCACATCTCAGAGTCACAGCATCCAAAAGGACAGAAGGAGGCCGATCCGGGTCATCGAAATCCAAATTCATGGAATTCTCCTGGCTTCCAGAAGACGACGGATTGACCGCCTGGAGGATCGTCTGCAGTTGCTCCCTCTCACTGTCATTCAAAGAGGACGCATGCTCAGCCGCCGTCTCCTCGATTTTCCTCAACAAAGGCTTCTCCCAAGAGATCATATTCCTGTTCTTGGGGGTTATTCCTGAAAAGTGAAATTTGATTTAAAATTTTAAGAAAACACACCTATGGCTGATTGAATGGCGGCAGTTGTGATGTTTCCTACATCAGCACCGAAGCCTAGGAATTGACCACCCGCCATTTCCTGAAAATTGGCATTTTAAATCGATAGTTTAAAAAAAATTAAAAAGTAGCAGTATAAACGCGCTCCATTGCTAATTTGCTCCAATGTTAAAGCGTTGAAATAATAGAAAACGCGCTCTATTGTATATTGAGAACGACATTCAACAATTGTGTAAGTATGCTCCATTGCTAAAATAGGGCGAAAAAAATGAAAACGCACCAAATTGCTAATTATCAATTTTATACGCTCGATTGCTAAAAAATTAAAAAAATGTTTTAAAAATAACTTGTTAAAATAGAACGGAAAAAATTAAAACGCGCTAAATTGTTAATTACACATATTATTCACTCCCTTGTTAAATTTTTAAATAAGCAAACGCGCTCCATTGCTAAAATTGGAAACCAGAATATGTAAATTCGCTCCATTGCTAAAAAGTGAATATGGTTTTAGGTTTGTAACTTAAATTTTGTGAAAAAGTGCTCTATTGCTAATCTGTTTTAACTGACCGTAAAAATGCGCTCTATTGAAAAAATAGGAAAAATCTAATTTGGAAAATAACCATGAATAATCAAGGTTTTTTCGGGCCAATCACATTGCAGTAAACATGCTCCATTGCTAAATCTGTTTATCTTTCTGCAGTAAGCACACTCTATTGCTAATTTATCAATTGAATGCCGCGCTGCACCACAAATTAGGGATGAAGTAAACGCGCCCCATTGCTAAAGCTCCAAAAACTCACCTGGAGCTGAATGGCCCTCAGCCGTTTCCTAAGCGTATAGAAGATGTACCCGTAAGTGATCAACATGACCAGGCAGGGCAGATAGAAGGCAAAGATGGAGCTACTAAGCATATAAATAGGACTGTAGATGCCACAGTGGTGTTCTTCTCGCAGGAATTGCTGGGTCTTCTGGTTCCAGCCAGTGCCTATAGATCAAATGTCAAAATTCTAATTTTGTTAAAAAGTTCTACCTAGAGGCAAGGACAAGCCAACACTGAAGAGCCAGGTGAGGCCAATGGCTATGTAGACCCTCCTCCGGTGCTTGATTGTCTTGTACTCGGCTGGTTTTGTGGCAGCCACTAGTCTGAAACATAGAAGTTAAGGTAAGGACCGCAAAGCGGCTTGTGAAGAACCTCAGGCAGCTCGTTTTGAAGTCAAATGAACGTTGTTTTGTGGTCAAATCTGATTTTCACCATGGCTCAGTGGCTAAAAAGGTGGGTCGATGAGAAAAGGGTCGAGGGTTCGATCCCCTGAGTCGCCAAAATTTTTGCCATTTGGGTCTAACGGCGGTAAACGCGCCCCATTGCTAATTGATTCATTAACTATTGATTAATACTATTGATTGCGAGTAGTATTATATTGATTTCAGTATTTATGCTCCAATGCCAATCGCACTGCAGTAAACATGCTCCATCGAAAATACGGTTTTAGTTGTCCTACGGTAAACACGCCCCATTGCTAATGGATTGATTGAAAAATTAATTCAATTTTTGCTTATATCATTTCAGTAAACATGCTCCATCGCTAAAACGGTTTTATTTGTCTTGCGGTAAACACGCCCCATTGCTAATTTATTGATTGAAAGAAAAAACTGATTCTATTGGCTGCTAATGGAATTCTATTAATTACAGTATTTTTGCTCCAATGCTAATCACTTGGGAGTAAACATGCCCCAATACCAAACATGCAGTTGTCCAGCGGTAAACACGCTCCATTGCTAATTGATTAATTGAAAACCTGATACAATTGAATGCGAATAGAATTCTATTGATTACAGTTTTAATGCTCAAATGCCAATTACAATGCAGTAAACATGCTCCAATGCTAAATGTGTCTTATTTGTATCCAGTAAAGGCGCTCCAATGCTCATTTATCGATTAAAAGCCGTTTTTTGAACAGCAAATTTCATCCAAAATTTTAAACTTTTCTTCACAAACAAGAAGTTTTGGTCCTTTCAGCAATTGTCCCTTATTTTCAAAGTGCGCCCCATTGCTAATTAGATTTGCTGTAATCTCGCTCCATTGCTAAAATGACTGTGATTACGTTCTAATGTTGAATAAAAATATAAATGGCTGTAAAATGAAAATGAGACCACAAGAAAAGAACTTTTTCGTCATTTTCATGTCGTAAACTCGCTCCATTGTTAAAACTGAAAAGTATATGTGCTCCATTGTTAAATGAAACGTAACTGCGCTCCATTGCGAATAACTCTGTTCAAAATATCGATTGCAATGTAAGTCAATGGCCCCTTTTAGTTTCCTAAAAGTACGGGTGGCCTCCCTCACCGCGCTCATTAGCAACCCCATCTCCTATGCAGATACCGCAATCCCGCGTACGAATCTCTGAGTGGGCCAGGTTTAGTCGCTGGGCTGCACGTGCCATCGATCGCCTTGACCTCTGGGACTACAATCCAGAAGCAATGGGAAATTTCTCAGCTATAAATGATTCTGAAGAAGGGAGTTTGGATTCGGAATTGGAGGTTCAAATGACTAATTGGGGTCACGGCGTCACGGATACACGGAGCTTAAGAATAGAAATTCACATCGTCACCTGCTCACTTTCACACATGGCATGTTAAACACTCTTAAAATCACGTGCACACGCTCTCACGGGCATTTTTTATCACGCACACACACACACACAATACCTAGTAGTAAGGGCCTTGATAAATCACGCCGTCACGCACTGACGCACACGTTATAAAGTGACTATAAAAGTATAGTCACAATATCACTGGCACACGTGAATGGTCTCAATCTCACGTGCACACGTGAATCACGTTCACACGCTATCACTATCATCGCAAACAAGTCATATAGTCACGTGTACACGTTGTCTTGAGATTCCATATCTATATCACATACGCACCACCACACATATACACGTGCAAGTACACACTCACACACACTCACATCTCGCCATGAGATCACGTTGATGCAGAAGTCAAATTGATCACATATAACAGGCACACGCGTTTCGAACGCGTCACTGTCTAACGTTCACACGTTCTCCGGTCTATTCAACGTGCTACAGAGTCACGCTCTCACGGTTCTCCACAAATTTAGACTTGGCTTAGCTCTAAAGAGCTTCAAAGTTATGCCGTCACAAGTTCACAGGGTCACACGCCTTCGCTGATCACACAGTCACGTACACACTATGACACGTGATTGGAGTTGAAGTTTCACGTGCACACGTGTGAACGCTACTGGGTTTGAGTTCACAATGTCACGTACACGTGCTTTCTCACAGGGTCACGTTCACACGTTGGTAAACTTCATGAAGGAGTTACGTTTTCACGGTTCACATTGCCCATTTCAAGTTTAATAAGTCATGTGCTAACACGTCAAGAGTTAACATTCACACGTTTTAGGGTCATGACGCGCGTCATAGAGTTTCAAAGTCATTACGTCACAGACACACGGGGTCACGCTGATTATGTCGGCACACACACACATGTGATTGGAGTTGCTTCACGTACATAAGTTTGATTCGTTTGTCGACGAGCGGTGTCACGTACACACGTGCTTCCTAATAGGATCACGTTCACACGTCCGCAAGCTTTATAGACGTGTAACGCCATAATGGCACCCGTTCTCATGAGTCACGTTCTAACGAGCACACTTTTCTACGATACTTTAGATTCAACATTCACACGTTTTGGGGTCGATAGTGCGTGTCACAAGATCACGTGGTCTGATTGAATGATTGATTGAATCAAGTAACGTTGTCACGTGCTCACACTCTCACACTCTTCAAATATTTCTCCCAGTCACGTTCACACGTCCTCACGCTTCTCCCTCACCTGTCAATACTAATCAACACCAAGTGAATGATGGAAGAGGTGCTGGCAGCCACATCCAGGGCACAATAGACGTAACAGACTGGAAGAGGTAAGTGCCAATGCAACCCGTTGACCGAGAGATAGATGCTGAACGGCATGACGAAGGCACCCACGACCAGGTCAGCCACTGCCAGAGAGACCTAAAAATATACATTTATATATAGTTTTACTGATTTCTAAGTCAGTTCTCAGTTGCGCGCATGTTCATAAGGCGGCGGCGACCAGAGATGCTAGGTGGCCAAGTGGCGCAGTCGGGTAGCGTCTCGTCTTGTAACCGCAAGGTCGGGTGTTCGATTCCCGAGTGGTGCTATCTTTTTGCTTTTGATGTTTTCCTTACCAGGAGGTGATTAGTAGGTGTCTGAAGACTTCTAGTAGTCCAGACGGCAGCCATGACCATGATGTTTCCGGCTATGCAGACGATTGGTACGATGGCTAGCGCCAGGTACCACCATTCCGGCTGCAGCTGCTCGTCCTGCAGCTGCACCAGGGTCATCGCCTCCAGGGAGCCATTCCTCATCTGAATCTTATAATGTTTTAATAGAAACCGAAAATTCCAGAAAAAGAGGGAAATGGAGCCGGAAGGGAGGGAGATTGGGAGAGAAAAAGGCGTTTTTCCCAGTTCTCAGGCCGCTTTGTAGCGGTGAACTCGGGCGAGGACGGCGGTGGGAATTGGAATATTGCTCGATATAGGGGATTGCACGCAGAAGGGAAATGAGAAAAAATGCAAAACTTTTTAAAATTAAAATTAAAACTTAAAATTTTCACTTTTTGTACTTTTCTGACTTTTGAGTAACGCGCTCTAATGCTAAATTAATGTAAACGCGCTCTAATGTTAAAACCAATTCAATATGTAAATCAGAGGCAAATATAAATAAAAAGTATATCGATTGTAAAAACGTTTTTGATGTACCGATAAACGCGCTCTACTTCAAAATCATCGTAAACGCGCTCCAATGCTAAATTTTTTGAAAACCTTACTATGTATTGCACGCAGAAGGGGGAAATAGGAAAAACTTGCAAAGCTGCTTAAAAAGCTCATTTTCATGATCTGGAGGTAAACGCGCTCTAATGATAATCTAGCCCTAATGCGAATTCGATCGAATGACAGTTGAAAACAACTTATTAAATTAAATTTACATTCATACTTATAAAATTAAAATTCTTTTTTAAAATTAAATTTACAAGTAAACCCGCTCCAATGCGATAAAATGTTTTTATTTTCCTTTGAAAAAATCAGTTAAAGTAAAAAACTGAAATCTTACAATTGAAAGGGCTTCAAATGGGGTCAATTTTGGCATACCGAGAAATTCGCATGGGAACATGTTCACAACTAAATTTCAATAGATCTTGTTTAAAAATGTAAATTCGACTAAAAGATTCAATTAAAAGTTGTTTTTGATGTTTGAGCGAGGGGAAACTACATCCAATCTGAACTAAAAACATCAAACACGGCGGGAGTTTCCGGTGGTCTTCGGAAGCAACAAAGTTGCCAATTAAAGGACTAGCGCTCGTGAGAAAAGTACATTTGCAGGAGATGCAAAACAGTGGAAGTGAGGCTGTGAGTGAGTGAGTGTGAGAACGTGAGCGAGTGAGGCAGTGAGGAAGTGAGGAAGTGAGTGAGTGTCCCTCCTCGCCCCGTTGAGTGTCTCCCCCTCTTGCTTCATTTATCACGCCGTCTTATCCAATTGTTTTCTCTCCTAAGTGAATACTAGGATTTTCCCTAAATCAAGCCTCCCCCGTTCTTAGCATCTCACGCGAAAACAACATTCCTTCCCAGGAGTATGACGCGTCGGCGGCCATAAAAAGAGACCTCGTGAATTGGAGAAATGAAAGTTTTATGGGAGGGGATCGAAGTGGATTCAGGTGAGTGAGGGACAGGTGCAATGGCGAACAACAAGGAGGCGGCGGAACGGAAACCAGGATTTCAGAGATCACTCACTCACTCACTCACACGCGCACACACGTTCACACACAGAAACACACGTTTACACATCACTCACTCACTTACTCACACAGACACGTGCACACTCTCACAGGCACACAGGCACACACTCACTCACTCAAACACACACACTCACAAGCTCACATACGCCATGCACTAATTTACTTAAAGGGGGAGGACCTCGTAAAATTGATTTTAAAAAATCTCTTAACAAGTTTTTTATTGAATTGGTATCGTTGCCACTATTCTGAAACATACCCCTTTTATATGATTTGGACTGCAAAAGAGGCGCGTTTACACGGCCGTTTTACGCGTTTGCCGCACGGAAACACGGCCAGAGAGTGTGGGAAATGGGGAGACGCAGAGTTGGCGGCAATTCAAACGACAATTTCCCGAAATTTCAAGTGCTCCTAACTCGGTTCATTTTGATCCAAAATGGGTAAAAGAGGTATTTTTCGGAATCCTGGGAATTAGATGTAGGCCTTTATCAAAAAATTAGAAAAATTATTTTTACGCAGTCTTTAATTATTTTTACTTATTAAAAATTATTTTTACCTTTTAACACGCTCACTCACACACTCACACTCTCACACACACGTTCACACACATACACACACGTAGGCACACACACACACACACACACACACACACACACACACACACACACACACACACACACACACACATACTTTCTTTCATACTCTCATCTCAAGAACACACAAACATAATATCAAATGGCGCGGCATGAGTTTTCGAGGGTTAAAATTTGCACTGTTGTTTGTTTGAAGGATGCGAGAGGATGCCCACTGATCAACAATCCCCCGAACCTGCCCTGAGCCGAAGGAAACAACTCGGATTATTGCCTCCTAGGTCTCCCCAAATAGGACGGAACACTTGGAAAACCAATGAGGGTCTAAACTTAGAGTGACGACATTTTGAACTTTGAAGAGAGAGAGAGAGAGAGAGAGAGAGAGAGAGAGAGAGAGAGGACAGGGAGAGGGCGTGAACAAATGGGTCTGTGTGTGTGTTAGTGTGTGTGTGTGTGTGTGTGTGTGTGTGTGTGTGTGTGTGTGTGTGCAAAAATGCCCTTTGTTGAGTGCAGCCTCTCCCGGGTGCCTTTTTCAAATCATAATTAAATGGCGTCGTTCGAATGATGCCTGCGCAAGATAATAACGTTCATCTTTGGCTGCTTAATATATCTCTTTTTGGGAAAAGAAAATTACTAAAATTGATATTCACAGTTTGTAGGCGTGAGAATATGAAAAAAACCTCAAAATGTAAAAAGGGGCGTCAGCTGGAATTGAAACAGGGTACCTTTTCCTCAGATACGCAGAGATATGAAGATGGTTAGAGACGCAGAGGCAGGGAGATAGAGAGAGAATGGCAGAGAGAAAGAGATGTCTGAAAAGAGCTAACGAATCTATTTCAAAATGATCGACCTCAACCTGAGGCCATTGGTCGAGTTCACAATTGCAATTACCTAGTAACTCATAATGATGACTTTTACTCTTTGATGATTACTTTGAGAAGGGAAGTAGGGGGGTACCCTATAATGATTCCAAGACTGGCTTTTTGTGGTTTGCGATCCTTTGGCTGAATTTTCCATTCTTAATTCTTATCTGGAGACAAAGGGAGAGAAAAATCCAATTAGAGAGGGAGGAGTCTTAAATAACCTCTGCTACGTGGGAATTTCCAGAAATGGAAAATGTGACCCTGATCTGTGAGTGAGTGAGTGAATGCGTGTGTGTGTGAGTGAATGAGTGAGTGAGTAAGTGAATCAGTGAGCGTGAAAAGCGGGGACACCCTTGGTCAATTTTTTGAAGAGGGCACTTCCTGTTTTTATACCGCCCTTTCATAGACGAAGGAATGGAAATGAGGGAAGACCCTGCATAAAGCGATGACCTCTGCATTTTAATGGAACCTGCAGTGGTGTTAGTTGTCACACTGACACAGACGCACAGATACACGCGCAAACACACGTACACATACTCATGCACAAACAAAACACATACATAGATACACACATACACAGACATTCATGCATACACACATTCAAACATACATACACACCATACACACTTTTTCCTCAAACTTGAAGCTGGTCAATTCGTCACGTTTACACGCTTTCACGGTCACACTATTGGTGCCCAGTGTCTCTCACTTTAATCACGTTGTCACGCACACACGTGCTCGGTTTCATTTGTTGAGTTGTATTATCACACACGTGTTCAAGCGTACCAGACGTGTGGAACTATTTTAATCTTTCATGTACCCACGATAACACGTTCCTAAAAGTTTCGTGATCGTGGTGACATTGCCACGTTCTAACATGCACACATGCTTAAAAGCATATTCCATTTGCTTTCATGTACTTCATCACGTTGCTTTCACTTCATCACGTCGATACTAAACAAGTCACGTGCACACGTTCACCTACATACAAACACATAAATAAACACACGTGCACATATACACACCGAAACACAGATCTACACTAGTACACGTACACGTACATAGACCCACATACGTACACACATGCATACACATTCACGCACACACTTACACACGTACACATCATAATTTGTTAGTTTTGAAACTTTTCAATCAGGCGCGCTATCGTGACGGGATCCAAAAACGACTTAAAAATCAAAGCTAAACCTTGTGGCACATTTGGTATAATGAAACTTTGCAGTTTTCTAGCCCGCGATCGCGTTGGGACACAATTTAAAACAAAGAGGAACGATTGGTTAGTTGATTTTTAAAAAATTTAAAAAAATTGAAATTCTCATTTTGCAGACAAATACTCTGCGGCGTAATTGAAATCGCCAACAATACGTTTCAATTGGTAGAATAACACAGCAATTAAGGGATTTCAGAAGTCAGAGCCCAGAAGTCTGGGGTCCAGATGACACGGAGAGCAGAAAAGTCGCCGTGAAGGCCTCGAAACCTAGTTATCGCGACGAGGCAACGAGACTACCCCTGGCGCGAGTTCCAAAAAGTGCATCCCTTCCCCTAAAAGGGCTGTGAGCATATGCTTGTGCGGGGCGGTAAGTGGCTCCGGGTGTAGTCCGCGTCGGCCGGCTAATGAATTCCCATTGGGATCGTGTGAACCTGCGGCCTCGTGGATTGCGTGATTACCTTTGATAGGAAGAGGGACGAGCATCGATCTACCGTAATCCAGGGAGATCCCAAGAGAGAGAGAGAGAGAGAGAGAGAGAGAGAGAGAGAGAGAGAAAGAGATAGAGAGATAGAGATAGAGAGAGATAGAGAGAGAAAGAGCGAAAGAGCGAGAGAGAGAGAGCGAGAGAGAGAGAGAGAGAGAGAAAGAGAGAGAGAGAATGAGAAATAGAAATAGAAAGAGAAAGAGAGAGCGAAAGAGCGAAAGAGCGAGAGAGCGAGAGAGAGAGAGAGAGAGAGAGAGAAAGAGAGAGAGAGAGAGAGAGAGAGAGAGAGCGAGAGAGAAAGAGAAAGAAAGAGAGAGAGACAGAGGGGTGTGGCTGCATCACTTGCAAATGAAATTGTAGTTTTGACATTATAGCCAAACGGAATCATAGAAACGTCGTCTTAAAAGTGACGCCAAATTGGAAGAAGCAAAGTTCTCGTTTCCGGGGAAAATCCGAGGCGGGCGAAATGACGCCGGTGGAAAAAGGGGCTCATAATAATGATGAACGACAATCCCGTTTGATTTATAGTTTGGACTAATTGGATTTGTGAACTTTAAATAACCTGCTTTGGAGGGAAATGGCACTTTCAGGTGATTTATAACGGTCCAAATTGATTTCATGTATAGATATGAAATTAGAAAAGTATTTGCAAAAAGGTAGCTATGGAGGGGATTCGAACCCTTGTCGTATGGGCGGCAATCTAGGACTTCAACCAGTACACCATGGGCGCAAAGGGGTCGTCTGTGCGCGAGAGGCTCTTATAGTCGCGCCGTGATCTACCCGCTGCCTTTTGCTATTTTACAACTGTTTTTAATCGTTTTCAAATAGTTTGTCAAAGTTTTGAAGCATTTACTACTCAGACGAATATAAAAAGCAAAATAAGCCCGTGACATGCAGAAAAGTGAAACGAAGCCAAACAACCGGAAGCGATATTGGCCGTTTCCGCCAATTTGTAGCCGTCAATTCTTTGTTTTTCCCTCTTTTGTTTATATTTCTTCGGACTAACATCTGTTTTTTCTGATTGTTTGCCTGAATCACCTCGTCGTGAGTCGTCAGAAGTAGTCTGCGTAGGGGGGAGGAAGTGGAATTTCCTCCTTCCTCCGAAATAAAGAAGGAAGTCCCAAATTGCGAGAGTAAAGTGTTTTTGGGGAAGAGAATTTGAAACGGCTGTAATAATGACTGCAGACGGACCCTTGAAGACGAAATGACTACGGGTGGCGGAGGGCGCGGCCACGAAAAGTGCGAACAATGAACCGCTCGTGAAAAATGTAGGGCACAAAGTTCGGCTGCAGGGGCTTGCACCGAAAGTCTGCTTTCAAGCAAAAGAAGTAGAATGGTGAAGTAAAGTTAGAAAAAAACAAAAGAAAACTTTTGGCACCGAGAGGGACTGAACCCCCACCTCCAGCTTTTGAGTCCGACGCCGTAACCGCTAGATCACTGGGGGGCTGCGGAATACCAGGCGCCGCCGCTTGATTAGACGGCGCGCGCGGGGATTTCAATTTTTCCAGGCCTGCCTTGCACCGATGCCCTGTTTTCAATTAAAATTTGATTGTTCATTTCAGCAACAGACAGGTTTTGGAGAAATATATGAAAAATTCAACAGAGATAGTACGATTTGCATGGATGTTGGTCACGCGTGAACAAAAACATGACATGGGGTGCCAAGTTTAGCTCCGAATAAACATTGTCTCAGGCAATGAACTGAAATGTTGTTACTGGAGGAGCCAGTGTTCAAAAAGTTTGGAAGAAAGAGGGTGTTTTGGAAAAATTTTAAACAATGAACGTGTGCACGTGACCATGTGATTCTGTGTATGTGTTTTTCGCAAATATATTTTGCACGTGTTAACGGGTGCACGTGACTCGTTGAAGGACTTTTAGCTTGAAGACTGGAGACTGTTGAAAGTCTTTGATAGTATATGTAATTCATTTTCAATCACGTGCATGTGAGAATGTGATAGTGTGAACACGATAACGCGACTTGTTTTTGAGAACGTGATAAAGTGAGTATGTGAGAGGGCACGTGAAAACGTGAGTATGGGAGAGGGGCACGTGATAAAGTGAGTACGTGAGAGGCTACACCTAACACGTTTGACAAGCATTAAAATGTGTGCCCGTGTAGACGTGAAGTTCCTTAGAACGTGAGAACGTGAACTTACTCAAGTTTGATAGGCATGTGTGGATGTGACAACGTGAATGATTTTAGGGATATTGGAAACTACCGTGTGACCGTGAAAGCACATCGTGTGACTTAAAACACGTGTGAACGTGACCAAGAACACCGAAACGTGCAGAATAGCTAGTGGAAACGTAATGATGATATAATAGTGGAAGTCTCGTCAAACGTGAGTACATGAAACCGTAAGGGATCAAGTGAGTTTGTAACAACTTGAGTACGCTAAAACGGGAGTGCGTGAAAACGTGAGTTCGTGAAAACATGAGTGTGTAATAAGTGGGTACATGAAAACGTGAGTGCGTGGCAACGTGAAGACGTGATGAAAAAAACACCAAGATTTGGTACAAAACCCAGAAGACAAATCAGATGAAGAAGGAAAGACCACTATATGTTTGGTCCTCGGTGTGGCTCCTGTGTTGGCTGCCTAGAATATGCGATACTGATCATATAACGTTTTCTTTGTGTAAACAAGGCCTTGTTACAATAAAAACATAGCCTTGGGGTTTGAGCGCAAACACGCGGCACCTAATTTTTTCTCCTTCAATCCCTCCTGCACTCTTGTTTTTACAGCGTGTTTAGTTCATTTTGAGACTAAGATAACGTATAGAAAAACACATGGGGATTGAGGAAAGAGGGAGTACCTTAAGGTTTTATAAGCTTTAAAATGCTTTATTAGCTTTTTATTGGGGAAAATGAAAAAAGGAGAATTTTTTGATGATAGGTACGATTGAAAGAGTGACGGCGAAAATAGGGTAATGACTACCCGCCCAGCACGTCGGAAGCTAATTGCGGCAGCCAGGATTGTCTGAGGAACATAATATTCTATTTTTAGATGGTCTCACATTCAGGGATCGAAAAGTTTGAAGCAGAGAGAGAGAG